>CCAG010009908.1:0-193191 GCA_001077435.1 Glossina morsitans morsitans
TATTATTATTATTATTATTATTATTATTATTATTATAATGTGTCCCTGTTTATCCATATGTTTAGATCCCATTTATAAATCTGTGTCGAAACTTTTCATGTCTGCTTTTATTTGCATATCCGTAGTGCATCTCATAATGCTTTTATTGTAGTTTATGTTCCTAGTGTTTTTATGAGGATTTATTTATTTATTTTTGTACTTTAGGAACGGACAACAAGAACAATTCATTTCTCTTTATTTTATTTTTATTTTCTTTTCTTTCTCTCTCTGTTCATTTATATATTTCTTTATTTACTTATTTATTTTTTTTTTGTATTGTCTTATAAAATAAAGATCCTCGTTCGCTTGTCTTAACTAACTTTAGCTGCAGTATTCGCTGATATTTTCTCGTAGACTGACGGTCGAGCCAGCGTTAATAAAAACAATAAATTATTGAAATTCGAATAATATAGATAGTGCTTTCTTTCCCCAATAAGAAAAATATTATATTAAGAGTTTCAAAAATTGTGTTCTCATTTTATTTTGACCTTAATCATATTAAACCTGATTTTAAAAAACATAAATTTTTATGTGGCAAGAGGCTCTCTGTGTTTTAAAATTATTTAAAAAATAAATAGATTTGCGTTGTGTGGGTTTGGTTTCGTTTAACATAGTTTCGATATTCTTCCTCTTTTTTATTGTGTCTGAAGATAATTTTTTTACTGTCTTAATGTGAATTATGTCGGCCGCTACACTTTGTTTTCGGCAAGATTTAGTCGCCACCACACGCATAGCGCACACATGTGATTTCTGTATCTCAACAGCAATGTTGTCTCCTTCCATGCGCGACGATCATGATTATCGTAAAGACATAAAGGATGCTTGCCAAAGCGACGATTGGCATATGTCTTGCGTCAACTCTCATCTGTACGATACTGACACGAGACATTTTGCGGGCATTATTATTAATAACCGTTCATTTATTGCTGGAATATCAAGTAATAAAGCACAGCAACGTGAGCAGTGTGCAATGGCTGTTGAAGTTAACCGTAATGTGTGTCACAGTCATCAGCTGCTTAGAAGTCGTAGGTGTAATTTTCTTTGTTTATTTACTTTTCTTCCTTATGTGCTGACTAATGAGCACAACAATTTCTGATCTTAATCAAGATAAATGTATTTTAAAATTTCTGAAGTCACTTTTTTTTTAGTTCTTTAAAAAGATTATTTCTTGTTTAATAATTTGCATAGGTTGGCTTCACAGATTGATTGTCTTTGCTATCTTTTTCCATAATATTATATGTGCTGTGCCTTTGTACATACGTGATTTCATAAAACTTATTTGCCATGCATTTCATAGCCTTCTCTCTCTGTAGTAATATAAATGCTCACTATGAAAAGCACAAATTTTGAAGGTACTAAACACAGGCATATAAGAAACTCCGTAGGACCAACTAACTTCAGGCATCTAAATGGTTTAATAGTTGTGAGAGGAGGCTGAATTCGCGATAGAAATTGTAATCGCTATATATGATCCCTCACTAACTTTGCATTTCGTTCGTGAAACACGGAAACATTTCCGACTAGTTCGGACTAGTTCGTCCATTGAATTGCTACCTTGTGTCGTAGCTCATAAAGTCAGCTCAAAGATCTAGGCCCGTATATACTTTGGAAAACTTCACAAAACCATGGTGATTTAAAAAAATCTGAGGCAATGTTTCTATATAAAATTCAACTTAAAAAAGGTATGAAATTAAAATGTGTTTACAGTAGTATGTCTGAAGTCGTGTTGATAAGATAATGCCAAGCGGTTAATACATCCCCAAATAGTTATTTATGGGTTGACAGTTTCTGTTAGTGAGCTATCGTAGCAGCACGTCCGAGCTCGTAAATTCCTACTATACTGAAAATAAATAAAATGAGGTTTTTATTGGGAATGGCGAACACTGAAATCTAGGTATTGTTTTCCTTAAGGTTAAAGTAGTTTTTACGTCTTTTCTTCATCTTAGTAAACATCGGTATGTAACTTAATTTTTGAGATGATCTCGTCCAACTTTTCTTTCCAAAGTTTTTCTTCGTCAGAAAAAAATTACCTTTTGCCCTTCTCTGGTTTTTCATTTGAATAAATTTCTTTCCTTGTAGAAAATATATAAACAGGTAACCTTTATACATGTATAGTAGTCTATAATAAAGTGAAGCTACAGTTCTTCTTGCATATCTATTGTTAATATTCTAACATTTGCGTAATTTAATATAGAATTTAATGGATACATTATTAAATATAAGTAGTCCATCTACAAACTTAGTATGTATTATATACGTTATTTTGAGTGACTTTAATTTCGAAACCTGAAACTTTCTATAAACATGGGTAACTGTTAGGAGGAATGACGGTGTTAATAATGGCTAAGCGATTTTCAATTAAAAAAAGAAATTAAGAAAAGTATGTTTTGTTTTTATATGTTACAAGACAACAGATAAAAGAATTACCATACATCTACCCTTCGATCGTAAATACTAGAATTACAAACATATTGTATCAGTTAGCCGATTGGGACCAATTTTGCAGCTAAAGCGAAGCTAGCTAAATTGCAGTCACGTTCATATCCGAACTTGACCTGTAGTCAATAAATGGGGGTGTATATGTCAAGTTTCGACACAATTAACAATGTTAATGAATTGGCGCTGATCAAGAGCGCATATTCTTTATGATGCAGTCTCTGATAAATATTTGTATGCGTTATAATAGGAGGACATTTTTTCAGTGTATCTTGGTCCTTCGCCCATGGGTATAAAAACAAATACCGCTCGTGAAAACTTCACATGTTACCTGTGCTTAAGCATTTATTTCTTCTGGCTGAGTGTGAGCTATCTCTTTTCATCCCCCGAATTCTCAGCTCATTGTGTAATAATTGTAAAAAGATTGAATTACATTTTTCGTTCTTGTCTCCCCATTTTCGCCAAGCACGTGGTGAAAATTTATGTATTTATTTTTTTTTTTGAAGAACCGCTATTCTTTATATCAAGTATTCATCAAAATGAATTTCAGCGAGGATTACACATTAATTTGACACTACAAATTACTACTAAGTACTAATTTATTCGGTGGTTCTATTTTTTTTTCCTTTTTAGTATCTGCAGCTTATGTATCTAGTGCGGCAGCTGCTGTTGGTGAGGGTAGTGTTAGCGGTGGAGGTCGTCAACGTCACGCTCCACTTTACGGTCGTTTTGTTGTCGAAGAAGAGCTTCCCGCTACACACCGCGATGTTATGCATCATGTAAGTTTTTATTTCGTTTTGTCCTACGTCCCAGTGGACTGCTTGTTACATGCTTTTCTTCTCTTCCTCTTTTTTATTATGTGCCACTGCTTCTTATCGATTTGATTGTTTTCCTATTTCTTTTTCGTCCTCTCAATTTTATAGCGATCTAGTCCAACGTCTTCATCTGAAGTGCGCGCCATGCAAGCACGAATTCCAACACATTTTCGCGATCCCGCAACGGCGCCGTTAAGAAAGTTAAGCGTGGATTTAATCAAAACCTATAAGCACATAAATGAGGTGAGTAAAAGAAATAAACGAACAAAAAAATAAACACAAAAACATGCATACACGTATGGTCGAACAAACTTCGTAGTGAGAAGACGCGTTTCTAAAGGCTTCGCAAGTTTGCGTTAAATTTATAAAGAAAAAGCTGCATCAAAGCGCAAAGTATAATAAAGCACAAAAAGACGTACAACTAAACAGAAAGTAGCTTTTGGTTCTTTGCGTCTTTCTTTCGTGCTCCTCAACTCAGCTGTAGTTGTCCAGTATCACCGCACAGAAGGTAAAGAAAAAGAAAAGCAAAGAGCAAGACAAGTTCGGCATGGCTGCATTTTGCTCGGCCAAATGCATAAGCTATAGCCTACCGCAGACACACCTCTTTAAAGTCATCGGTGCACACATCGCAAATAGTGTAGCAACACAAGCGAACTTGTATTTAAAGCCGTTGTGGTCAATCAACATCGACCGCTAGCCCTGTTGAGAGGAAATAAATAAAACAATATGAACGAATCAATGATGAAAATATACATACATAGAGTCACACGCACATATGTATATATAACAGTAATAACGAAAACAACAATCAATAATAAAAGAACAACATTCCGTAATCAACTCAATAAATAAATGTCAGCAACAACAACAGGATTGCAACCGAAAGTAAAACGGCCATTGACGCAATTGACAAGCTGTTTGCCAAAAATGCAAGGGTAATGCGAACACCACCAGGCCGAATAAACATAAAAGTAATAAACGTAGAGAAGACTACACAAGATGCAGCAAAAGCAGAGAATATATCAACGATGTAAAGCAGAAGAGGAGCAAGCGTTAAGCGCAATAAACTTGGCTTCAATTGTACACAATACAATACGAGCATGCTAAGACCATGCACCAATAATTGGTGCAAAATAGAGAGGTCATAACTATAAATATTCGGAAGGCATTGGCGGAAGAACCTAAAAAGAAAGCTTTGCTGACACGGAAATATGTGCAAAGGGAACAATATGCGGTTGTCCTTGAAGGCAAGGATACTAAGCAGCAAGACAAAGACCAATATGTCTAAAAAGCTAACCGCAACCAAGAAAAGGGAGCCGAATTCTGAGGATACAGTAGAAATAACGAAGCAAAGTGGCTTAAAAACCATAAGAAGCCGTAAAAAGCTAGACAAGAAGCAATTGGCCGAACTTCAAATAAAAAGGGGACACGTTAAAATTAAGAGGACGGCCGGTGAAAGGTAGAAATAATAAGAGTATTAGCAGCGCAGCTATTGAATGTCAACAAAATCTATATAGGATGGTATCGATGCCTCATCAGAAAAAAAGAGACTTAGAAAATATGCTTGTCAAAGACAGGTCATCCGCCAAACGATTGTCACGGAAACGATTGCGGTTCACTATGCAGAAGATGCGGGAATTAAGGGCCGCAAGCCACAGAATGCAAGAGCGAGACCCCGTGCGTTATTTTTGCAGACAAAGACTTAATAAATAAAAACCACTTTGCTTCAAGCGCAGCATACAACAAAGAACCACATAGAACCATATAATAGAATTCCTTCAAGCCAATCTAGGAAGGGATAAAGATGGCCAATGCTTGATGTCGTAAATAGCAGTCGAAGAAAGTGTAGATGTTGTGCTACTTGGCAAGCCGTACGCAAAACGTAAAAAGGATGCATGGTTTTATAATAGAATGGGCAAAGCGTCTATATATTACGTGGTTGCGTTAATTGTGGCTATTTTTTCACTTGAAAAAGGCATTTTTAGAGAAAATTTTTACAATGTGTATTAACCAAAATATTTTCCATCATTTTCTACAACTTTTTACCATATTTCTGGCAACATGTCGATATATTGGTTTGGCCAATCCATTCATCGACCCATCTCCGCATTTCGTCAACTTTGCGAAGCTGCGTGCTAGCCATGCCAAGCTGCATCGATCTGAACAAGTGGCAATCAGAAGGCGCCATATCTGGTGACAACGCTGACTCTGGCAGAACTTGCCATTCGAGCTGCAACAGTGCGCCCTGGATAACTCTCGCGACAAGTGGCCAGAAAATAGTTTTTTCAGTCAATTCGGGTTACCACTTTTAAACAGTTGGACCCAAAACCCACAATTGCTATATGATGGAAAAGCATCAGCATAAGCTTCTGAACGTATTTGGAGGGCTTTGGTAGCAGATTTCTTGAAACAGACAACAAAAGTGATGAAGTTCGAAAATGCAATTTTGAGCGCTCCATGCGATTAGCGTCAGAGTAGGATGAAAAAATCAATAATATTAAATTGAAAACTATTATTTTAGGTGCAGGAAGATCAAAACCATCGAATTTAATCGTTATGCACACTGGTATATCCCATTTTTTTATTATTTTCACCTGCCGAATTCGATGGCCAAAATTAATGCAACCACCTAATATATTGAAAACCATTAACTGCAAATGGCAACAACAGATGAAATAAACGAAAATTTTGCTGTGGCGGAATTGGCGGAGATTGCAATTTGCAGCTACTTCTCACCAAAAATAGACTCCGAAAGATTTGCTGAAAGGATACCTAAGGAAGGTCTTCTCACCAGTAAGATTTGAATTGCATATCATCAGAATAGCATTCAAAAAACTCAGATAGAAGAAGCGCTAAAGTCGGCCAAATGTGTTATTAGAACTGGTGGTATTAAACGCCGGTTTAATTACCTTCCAAAGAGGAGTACGGGGCACACTTGTAGACATAGCCATAGCGTCGTTAACGTTGGCAGATGGATATGTGCGTTGGTTAGTGGCAGAAAGCAAAATATTAAATGATTACCAATACATCTTATCGATATAGACAACATGGTAGTACAACAAAACTATAAAGTGTCAAAACTCGAAATTGAAAAGAAGATTTGGATACTGTTGTGGCTTACACCCACTTTAACACCCATGTATGATATGGGAATGCTAAGAGTTAGAGATCCCAACAGAAGAAGGTAGCCAATATATTGGTGGAATAAACAATAAGCCAACTCAGATTCGAGTGTATAAAAGCCAAAAGACAAACGACAAGGAAAACAGGAAATATAAAGCGTGTTGAATCTTACAGAAATGCGCTCTCAGTGCAGCAATAAAAATCATTAAACTGGAATGCTAGAAACTATTGTGCGAAGACAACCAACGATCCGTGGGGCTTGCTGTATAAAAGAATAACCAAGAACGTTTGCTGCGGGAAGCCTATACGGCGAATAACTAATACCGCCTGGGCGTAAACAATTGTTGGAAAGCTATTTTCAGCAACAAAGGATCACAATAGAGCTACAATAAATTTAGCAAGAATTGCACTAAGAAATGTGATCAAAGTGGGAGAACAACATGGAATCAACATGCTGAATCTTAGAAAAAGCGAAACCATCGGGACTAGACCGAATACCAAACGGTGCTGGTTGGCAGCATCTAGTCGGATTTACTTAATGATATGTATAACTTGGGCCTCAAATTTGGAACCTTCCCAGCACTGTGAAAAAGACAGCTTCTTGTCTTGCTATAGAAATCCGAAGCCCCTATTGCGTTTTTGGAATATTTAAATATTAGGACGTGGCCTAGTCGACACCCACCCCTTTAATAGATTCTTGTTCCATCCTAAGAAAAAGAACCGGAAATTATTAATACTATCGATCCCATGTTCAGTAGTTTTCTCACAAATTCGATAATTTTGTAAAATACGAATCACGATAGCATAATTTGCTTTTAGTTTCTTCACAGCCTTGTCTTAAGGACACAGAAATTTATTTTTAATGATAATTAATTATATTTGATTAATAACTATAATAAAAAATTTAATTAATAACTAAATTTAATGATAATTATATCAAGGGACTCGTGAAATATATATGTATACATATATAAAGTATATTTTTTTGGAGATTAAGATACTGAATCGGTTTCATTCTTTCTGGCTGTTCGTTTGTCGTCTGCTATGGAAATGTTCACAAGTTCTCAGGCCAGTTCTTAAATAAATACAAAACCACGACGTTTCTAATGCGCGGGCATCTGCAAGCTACCCGATACGAGGTAAACGACCACAGATAATGATGAATATTTCGATTGTAATAAGTATTATTTAATTAAATTTAAATTTTACCAAGAAAATTCATACCTAATACGTATTAGCAGCTTGCAAGTATTTTAATCAGCAACATGTACTGGTGAAAATGATATAATAATGTGAAGTATCAATGCACACAATAGTTAAATTTGATGACTTTGACATTTCTCTACATAAAATAACAGTTTTGTAGTTAGTATTACTGAGTTGTCCAGTGTATACAGACGTTGATCATAGAACGCTCAAAATTGTATTTTCATCATAATTTTTGCCGTTTGATATAAAGAATTCTGCTGCGGAAGTCTATCAAATACTTCTAGAAATTTATGGTGATGTGCTGCTCTATCATATATCAATTGTCGGTTTTGGGTTCAACTGTTTAAAAATGTTGATTTTGATGTCCATGACAAAAAACGGCCTGGAGGAGCAAAAAAGTTCGAAGACAATTAATTGCAAGAGTTATTAGACGAAAATCCAGCTCAACCTCTCAGAGAACTTTCGAACAGCTTAGTAGTTGATGAACATGCATACAATACATTCAATAATCTATTACATTACAAAATCTTGGGTCAATATTGTCAAACTTAATGTTTGTGTGATGACCATAATGAAAATTAATAAATGAGACTCTTAATTAATTAAAAAAAAAAGTATTTGAAATGTTTTTCAATTCTTTTTATCCTTTTTCAATTTTGCTTCAGGTAAGCGAATGCAAAGACACTTTTAAAAACATATGCCAACTACTAAGTTGTGCTTAGCACTAAACCTACCATGCGCGGTCAAATGACCGTTTTTCAAATTTCGTTTAAAATTTTTCGCATACAACGTTACTGTATCATCATGTAGCTTATTTAGTTTTCTTAAAATATGCATACAAACTATTTTTGACTATTTACAACTTTTTTTATTGTTTACTTTCCGAAAACAAACTATACCATGTCTAGTCTACCACGAACGGTCATTTGACCGCTTGAAAAATTTATGTTATTTTCGACTATCTTCTTCGATAATCGTATTCTTGAAATTGTTTTACGAGTCTAGAATGTAATTGTAGACTCATTTCTTTGATCATTGATCATAAAATGATTGAACATGTAAGAGAATATACGGAATCAGAGGTATTTCGAGTGTTGAAAACGAAATGGAATTTATCTATTGCAAAATTATATGCATTCATTGGACTTCTATATGCACGCGGCGCATATGAGGCTAAAAATGTTAATTTATCATATTCATGGAATACGAAATGGGATCCGTCATTTTTCTCGACAACTACGAGCCGAAATGACTTCGTAAAAATCATGAGATTTATTCGATTTGACAACAAAAATCAACGAAGCCATCGCTTACAAAACGATAAGTTCGCATTGATTTCTGAAGTTTGGTATACATTTATCGAAAACAGTCAAAACTATTATAAACCAGGAGCATATCTTGCTATAGATGAACAAATGTTTCCTACAAAAGCGCGTTGTAGATTTACTCAATACATGCCCAACAAACCGGACAAATTTGGCATAAAATTCTGGTTGGCTTCCGATGTAAGTAGTAAATATATAGTAATCCGCTTTCCATATCTGGGAAAAGATGAAGGGAGAGAATCATCAATCCCACTTGGAGAGTTTGTAACTTTGAAATTAGCAGAACCATATACGGGCCATGGGAGAAATATAACAGTTGACAATTTTTTTACAAGCGCGTCACTAGCGAGTGAACTTCTAGTAGAAAGAACTACGCTTATTGGAACTATCCGAAGCAATAAAAGAGAGCTACCAAAATTAGCGAGACAAGCAAAGGATGGTATGACACGCTTCTCAACAATATTATACAAATCGAAAGATTGTATTCTTACAATTTATAAAGCTAAACCCAATAAAAAAGTATTGATACTTAGTTCAATGCATTCATCCGTTGAAATTGAAAAAAATGCCACCCGTATACCAGAGACAATTAGATTTTACAATAGCACAAAATTCGGAGTAGATGCAACCGATCAAATGGCCAGAAAATACCATGTAAAATCTAAATGTCAAAGATGGCCTTTACAGGTATTTTTCAATATCTTAGATTTAGCCGGGATAAATGCTTGGATTTTATATAAGGAAACGTCGGGTGAGGAAATATCAAGGCAAGAGTTTTTATTTCAATTAGCAGAAGAACTTGGAACCGAATATCAGAAAGAGAAACAGATAGGCAAAGAATGCTCATCAAAAACAATAATAAATACAAATACTGTTTCTTCTGAACGGAGATCTTGTCAAATAAGATATTATAAAGTCAATAAAACAAACAAAATTTGTATAAAATGTAAAAAATACGTATGTGGAAAATGTGCAATACAAAATGCTGTAATTTGTTAAAAATGTGATGAAAATGCATAAAAGTAAACAAAACATACATCGTCGAAAAGCGGGGAACGAGTTTTTATTGTAGCATCAGAAAAATATTTTGTTTACTATCTACTTTACTAAGATACATATGTTGACCGCTCATGGTAGAAATAGGTATACATGGAATGTCGGTAGGTTTAGTGTTAAATATTCCCGGAACGATTTATTTGCAAAATTCGCTATAAATCGTTAACATACTCTACTTTAGGAGCGATACATTCAGCCCAACGTTTTTCACAACGCATCTCTATGTATTTTCTATTCCAAGCTTCAGTTTCCGCAATGATCTCATTATTTGACCTAAATACTTTTTCCCTACAGCATCCTATTGAAATTTGGAAAAAGCGATTAGTGGAGATCTGGAGAATACAGCGGGACAACAACTCGAACTTCAATTCTTACGATTTTGTGAGCGCTTCCAATCAGTAATATTGCAAGTAAAATGATCCATTGCAAGTAAAAGCGGTATGCGGTTGGGAAACCAACTTCCCAACCAACTTCATGCCCAAATGTACATGCTAAATAGTTGATACCTCGTTTTTGATGTCTTTGGGATGTCAATTACCTTTTGAGATTTCATTGCATTCAGCATCATCGACGTCAGTACAAATTCATTTAAAACAAAGCAAGGCTTTCACGAGTTATTCCTTTCAAAGGGGAAGAATTGCTATATATTTTTTAAGTCAATGCTGAGTTTGAACAATATTTTTTCTCATCAAAAAACAATGTTTAATCAGCACGAAATTCATTTCTCTTTGAAAATAAGAAAAGTTTCGTCACTTAACTAGTGTAATTCGCAAATAAATGTTAGGAATGACGTGAAAATTTGACAGGCCAAGAAGAACTATTCGATATATTATATATATACACATGTGCACGTTTTCAATATTTCCAAATTGAATAAATAAGTTTCTTCAAACTAAATGATGACAATAGACTTGTCTATGCTTTGTCATATCTTATGAACACAAAATTTTTTAATACTTGGGATTAATAACTTAAATGGGGTGTTCGAAACTATGTAAATTGTCAAATGTCAAACTTCAAAAAATATTTTACTTCTTCGTATGATAATTATATGATTCACTTCTTAGTAAAGCAATCAAAATTGAACTTTGCATAACATGTGCTGCTGCAAATTTCTATGTTTTGGTATAATAAAGCTTTTAATGGTGCCCTGTTTCCTAGTTCTAATATCTCAGTAATTTGAATTTGGTGTTTGCAATAATAAAGATTGGTTTTTGTTATTTAGCTCAAACTTTGAAAAGATGAAACATTTTTGGTTTGATTTTCGCTTCTCCGAGACAACGATACAAACAGCGGATGCTGCTCGTTGACATGTTGTTAAATACTTCCTCAATATAGCGCTCCATATGATTGCTTCTATTTACACACTGTCGTACGACTACTTGTCCGTTTGCACTATGAATTAAATTTGTTGTGCGTGAGTATATGCGTTTACAGATGTGCTATGACACTTTTCTCCATGCATTTGTGCATTCAACTGGCTTGAATTCCCTTGCTGTTCCTGCCTTTGTTGTTGCTATCACTAGTCGCCATCGTCTTAATCTTCGTCGTTTATGTTAATCAATAGCTGTAGTATATTTTCTTGTTAGTAATTGTCTGGGAGTGTAGTATATAGTTTGAACAGACAAGGCAGAAGAAACTAGATAATTATTCAGAACGATCTTGAGAGAATGCGTTCTTAACACATGTTTCATTATGTTTCGCCAAATTTTAGCATCCAAATATTACTAAAATATGATAATTTGTTATGTTCGACCAAGCAGGCATCTAATATTTATGTTGTGATTCTGCCCATAATTATTCAAAGCTAGATTAGAAATATTGCGTACATTTTTGTTGCTTTTGCTGCTTTTCCGTCTCGATGTTATTAACGACAAACACTATCATGGTATATATACAAAAAGTTCCACATTAAAACCCACACACACGCATAAAAAATAATAGCGAAAAATTGCTGCCTTACTCTGTTGGTAAAAGTACACTTATGTACTCATCAAAAGAGTCCATCAAGAATAAACTGTGCGAAAAGCACACACCGAACAAATACCATCCACATTTCAGTGGCGTTGACGTGAACGTCTGACGCCGGCGGCCGGCATGGCATACACCCATTTTTAAGCGTTCATCCAGTTTTGCTGTGGTGGCTGTAAAAGAGTTTGCAGACTTTTAGGCACATTGAAAAAAACGCTCTCATAGCGGCCTTTAGCTTTTGAGCTCTCTGTTTTTAGCTTTGTGCTTACCTCCCCCGTTATTGACATCCAGTGGCCATGCTATCATATGCTTATGTGATAATTAAAATAACATTATTTTCCGTGTTTATTAACAACTGATTAATCATAGGTCTACCTTTTTGGATAAAGCAGCATCTGTGTACATTTTAATATAAAATTTTTTATTCTGCAAAAGTTTTCTTTTTATTCTTTTTGTATAATATTGTTATCTTCATTATCATCACAATCATTATAAAAATCGTCACCTGGTGCTGCTGCTGCTGCTTTCTATAACTTTTCTACATCCCTCTTTCTCCCTCTCTTGTTCCATTTCCTCTACTCTCATGGGCAATTTCGCATCCAGCAGCATAACCCGCACCAACTTGTAAATGTTGTTTGAGTTAGCAACAACGTTTTTTTATGTGTGAAACTTTTGACTTCTCATTATAAAGCTTGTGTTTGTGAATACCTGCGTGTGTATGTTCATCCTTCACGTATTGCTTTGTAATTACCACCAGTGGTGGTGGGCATTGCCGCTGCAATGAAGAGGGTATGAGTTTTGGTTGGTTGATAGCCATTACAACAAATCCACACACCGATGCGTCATAGGCACACAAACATGAACACGCGCGCGCACGCACAAAACAGTCAGCTCCACCACACAGACTCAATCATACGCTTTAGTTAATGTTTACATTTTGCATGCACATTCAATAATTTGATGCCTTCCACATATGTACGTAGGCTTTTTGGTAGAAGAGTGACAACGTGTTTTTAACTTTTATACGGACATACTAAACTTTCGTTTTGTATAGTTATTATATATGTATGTATATATATATTTATTTTTGTATATTATTAAATGTAAATAATACAATTGATTTGCAAATAAATCCCTTCCGTTAAAATTGGTTGCTTCATAAAATCTGCTTGTTGCGTCCAATATTCCCAAAATTTTACTTATAAATTAGTTATTGATGTTTAAACGATGTAAGTTTCAGTCGTTTATAGGCTGTCGTTCAGTGTATACTAAAATTAACTGAGTTGCATCTCATCTACGGCACTACGTTTTTCTCTTTTTCATTGCATTAATCTGGAAAAAAATTCAGCTGAGTCTACGAACATTATTAAGTTGGCTTAGAATGAAAATGCAGTAAGCTACGAAACAGTTAGAAACTGGCTTGCGGGATTCTGTGCAAAAAAGGTTAACCTTGAAAATGGTCAAAATTCGCATACATCCGTACGTCTCCATTAAAAGCAACCCAGGAAATCTTTTTCAGCTTCGGCTGGGAAATTTTACCGCACCCGCTATATATATATACTCCAGTCTCGTTTCCTTCCGATTATCACTATTTCAGACCGCTGCAGTCGTATTTACAGATCGGCAACTCTGCTATATTGAAGATGTGCAAAAATGGAAGGATGATTATTTGGCCTCAAAACGAGGAAGTTTCTACCGCGAGGGCATCCATAAGCTATCCGATAAATGGCAAAGACTATAGATAATGATGATATATACACATTTCGTCTATTAAGCTTTGTAATGGAAATAATTTATTTGTGCACGCAATAATGATAATAATAAATAATCTAATACAAATAATAATTTCAATTTTCTTTTTTCTATATTTTTCCCATAACCAAAATTATTTTTATTAGCACAATTATTTTCCTGTTCTCTAGCTATCTTGGTCTTCTGATTATTCTTTCTGTTTGTATTAGCATACTCGGATATATTTTTGCAATTGTTTGCGGTAGTGATCTCATCATCACTAAATAAAAAGTTGTAAAAATAAATATTAGTAACAAATTAATATTAATATAAATCAATTAAATAATAGAATTTGATTTTCCAATTTCTTTCTAGGTTTACTATGCGAAGAAGAAACGTCGAGCACAACAGACCCAAGGTGATGATGATTCTTCAAATAAAAAGGAACGTAAACTGTATAATGATGGCTATGATGACGACAATCACGACTACATCATAAAACATGGCGAAAAATTTTTAGATCGTTATGAAATAGATTCATTAATAGGTAGGTGTTACAGTTTAAAAAGACAGTTCTGAAATCAACTACGTTCGATTTTTTAATTTTTTCAGGCAAAGGCAGTTTCGGTCAAGTAGTTAAGGCTTACGATCATGAAGAGCAAGGTTTTGTAGCGATAAAAATTATAAAAAATAAGAAACCGTTCCTAAATCAGGCACAAATTGAGGTGAAATTACTGGAAATGATGAATCGCGCAGATGCTGAAAATAAATATTATATAGGTAAGTATCGGAGTAGATTACGGATACTTGAGATTAATGTCAATTCTTCTCTTCCGCTTATGTAGTTAAACTTAAACGACATTTTATGTGGCGAAATCATTTATGTTTAGTTTTTGAACTATTATCCTATAACTTATATGATTTATTACGTAATACAAATTTTCGTGGTGTCTCGTTGAATTTGACACGTAAGTTCGCTCAACAACTATGTACTGCTTTGCTCTTTTTGAGTACTCCCGAACTGAATATAATACACTGTGATCTTAAACCCGAAAATATATTGCTTTGCAATCCGAAACGTTCAGCTATAAAAATTGTCGATTTTGGCAGTTCATGTCAATTGGGTCAAAGGGTAAAATTTTCGCGACATTATGGTATATATCTTAATTATTACCCATTTATTTTTCTCGATTTCAGATATATCAATATATTCAATCGCGTTTCTATCGTTCCCCAGAAGTTCTCTTAGGCATCCCGTATGACTTAGCTATTGATATGTGGTCACTGGGTTGTATTTTAGTCGAGATGCACACGGGTGAACCCTTATTTTCCGGCTGCAATGAAGTCGACCAAATGAATAAAATTGTTGAAGTTTTGGGAATGCCACCTAAATATTTATTAGACCAAGCACATAAAACCCGTAAATTCTTCGATAAAATTGTTTCGGATGGTTCATATGTACTAAAGAAAAGTCAAAATGGTCGCAAATATAAACCTCCTGGTTCGAGAAAGCTTCACGATATTCTGGGCGTGGAGACTGGTGGCCCAGGTGGGCGACGGCTCGATGAACCGGGCCATTCATTGGCCGATTATTTGAAATTCAAAGACTTGATATTGCGAATGTTGGATTTTGATCCAAAAACACGTGTCACACCGTATTATGCCTTGCAACATAATTTTTTTAAACGTACCGCAGACGAAAGCACTAATACGAATGCGGGTAATTCGGGACCCGCAGGGAGTATGGCAATATCATCGCCTTCGGTTAGCTCCACCTCATCATCGACGGCAGCTGTTGGCGGGCAATTGGTGCCGACTAGTGCTGTACAACTACAACACACAGAACAGCAACAGGGACATGGTGAGTAAAAACAATTTAATAATTATCTTTGTTTAATTTTAATTTTTAAATATGCTTTTGTTTTGGAATGTTTGTTGTTTTTAAACCTACCACCGGGGGTTGAATTTAAGCCGAATAATATCTTAATTTCTGCTACCCTTTTGAAACGAACGATGTGAGCATCGGGATGGGTCTAGACATATATGTCTCTCCGTATGTGTTACATTCAACGGCGAAACTTAGTAGCGTTATTTTCAAGTTTCTCGTGAAGACTTTAGCGTAGACAACTTACTTTTGAAAGCATCCAATTTATTTATTAGATTTTCGCTTAAAATTTAGATCCTATATAAATTTTACAGTTATATTAACCACTACTCAAAAAAAGTGGCTTAAAAGCATTTAAAATAACGCAATTGTCCACAATACTACATTTCGTCACACACTGTATGTGAAATATCAATAAAGGTGGTAGAGCTAAAAATTTCGAACTCAGCCCGAATATAATATATAATGTTTAACTTTTTTTTTTAAATACCTTTTAATTTCAAAAAGTTTGAATGTAAATTTTTCTCTTATTATTATGAGATAGTTTCCAATAAGTTTGGTTTAAAATTGTTACCTGATTTTTATTTTTTTTATAATTTTTAAATAGAAATTTTTGCTGATTTACAGCTATAAGAAAACTGAGTAAGACTTCTGCTTTCTTTATTGATTAACTGATGATCAGTTTTTAAGTAAACATTTTTATCTGACTAAAGAGATAACTATTGTTGATGGCATTTATTTTACAACCCTTTTCCTGGCTGCGTAATTTTTTTTTTAATAGATTTATCAGCCAAACTCGGTAATAGGAAATTTTAATCGAATAATGTTCTGTTACATTAGAATATCACTTTTTAAAAACGTATTACTGAATTACAGAAGTTATAGAATTGTTTTATATTTCAATATCGCTGGCAAGACAAACGTTGAGTGTCTTACGAATTTCTAATCTAACGCATATTTCTATGAAGAACGGACTTAAGCGAAAATCGAATGTAAAGCGATATCACCTTTAAATTTTTTTATTGACTGAAAGACTTGCTAAACTATCCAAGAAGTTGACTCCCCGAACATCGTCGTACAGCCATATTACAGATATTTTGAGTGAACTGTGTAACTTGTCAAACAACTGGGCATACAGAAAAACAACTAAGCATAATATTGCTGCAGTAATGGGAATGTTCGTTCAGAAATGTTATTATACAGATGGCGCAGATTGGTGTTGAAAGAGAAATCGCTCTAATGGTGAAATTTAAATGCGCCATTTTGGAAATCAGGTATTTCAAGCTTACCGTACGATTGGCTCTTTCAGCCTTCATTTTACCAACTCTACGAACGATTTTTGGGCAATTTTTGTTAAAAAGGATGACTCAAACTTTTCAAAAAAAAACCTACGATGCTCACTAAATATCAAATCATATTTTTTTTTTCGCAAATACAGTAGAGTACGTAGCCGTTCCCAAGCAAACTCAATCAAATAAAAGCCGCATTGGTATCTTTTTATATGCATTGTTATATTTACAAATCGAAATGTTGATAAATGTTTTCAATTTTAAATAAATTCAAAAATATGAGCTGATTTTTGGTGAACAAGGTGAGGTAACATTATCACTGAAACGGCTCCCAGCGAATGACACAGTGTCAAAAATTATATTGGGAGATAATTTCCCCTTTTATTTTTTTTTCATGATTCTTTTACTGGTTTGTAACTGGCCCCCAAAGTTTTATTGGACAGGCAAAATTTAAAATGGTTTAAAAATTCAGTTATATAGCATTGTTGATACTTTAAACGCGTTTCGCTTGAAACCATATTTTTTGAGCTCACCACACTATTGAAATTAAAAGAAACTTCAATGCCAAAAATGTAGCATTTTTTTTTTTTTATATTAATTTGAATTCTCTTGACTCCAACACTGATTTTTGAGTGATATTTCCAACAAAATTTCGCCCCGACGTCATATTTTGAATCAATTTTACGGAAAATTCATGCAACGTTCATTCGATTTTAATTCATATTTCTAGAAATTATTCTTTTGTTGTTCAAAAGGCAAAATTATGGCTTACAGGATTACGGTAAGACAGAATCCTCACAACCAACATTGTCTTTTGAAAACGGCCACGCTCCTCTTTTGTTCTCAAAAAATGCGAAAGAAAATTTGTTTTATGTAAAAGCCTGTACGTTAATGAATTCTTTCACTTTTTATATACGTACTTGGAAAATGCCTCCTTTAGTGCGGAAAAGATGATTACTCCTTGAGCAAATATTCTTAAAAAAGGATCGACAAAGAGTGCAGCAATTAAAAGGCGCAAATTAAACTCTTTGTTAATTAAGTCTTTCTGAACATGCAAGGCAACACTTTTTTTAATACGAAGACGGTGGAAGCATTAGCAAATTTTGCGATGTCATAGCTAATATAATGATTGTGCTCTAGATCATTTATATTAAATGTTTAGATAATTTATATTTATATATTCGTCTCTTCTTTCTCGCGAATTATGGCACAATAAACATTGAAGTGTTATTCAACACTAAAGAATGTTTTAAATTAAATTCCCAAGCTTTTTACCAAGAACTCATAAACCCTGAAAACAAAATTTATTTAATTTCAAGTTTCGTTTGTTTGAATATAACTCAGAGTGACCATTTTAGAATGAGGGATGTTTGGGTGATAAATTAGATTAAATGAAAGGTTTAATAATACCGGTGTTTATTAGGAGTTTTCATTATGTCTGGTTTAATGTAATTGTTCCATAGTAAAGCTTAGTTGTAGCAATAGTAAAATATTTTATTTTCTCAAAGAACTTCTTGCTTATTTTTCCTTAAAAAAAAAAAACTAAATTTTTGGTTTTTAGTTTCACTATAAATAACGTTTAAAAATCCCTTTGTTCCATTTAGTTTCATTTATACAATTCGTAAATTATTTTATTGTGGTTGAAAATACCACTCGCGGTTTGCATTTATTTTTATTAGTTTATTTATTAAAGAAAAACTCCTGTAGTTTTTTTAAATTCCTTTTCTCTCTTCAAAGTTAATATTTATTATTATATAAAAACTTTTCCAACACCTTTGAAAACACCTCTAACTAAAAAGATCGACGATGACCTGGAATCATAGTTAAAGATCCACAGCAGCAACAGCAGCAGGCATTAGTAGCACTAGTCTCTTCATCGTCATCGTCATCATCGTCGTCATCATCGTCAACATCTACCGCATCTAATCTAGCTTCCTCAAGTTCAGGAATAGCTAATACAACAACCATCACCGCACCAACAATAACAACAATAGCGGATAAAACAGCACATCAGTCACACCATCAACAACAACAACAGCATCATTATGTGTAAAAGCTCGAAAATATTAAAGTTAAAAAGTAAATCTCACTGAAATAAGACAAGAAAATGTAAAAAGTAAAAAAGCAAAAAGGCATACATACTAACCAAATCACAGAATCCAACAAAGCTCCATATTAAGTGCGCCAAAGACTCTTTGACAGCATTTAACGTGAATGCAAAACTGTAAACACGTTTCTTCAACGTAAAATAAAATGGACAAAATAAGTAGTATTTAAGTATTTATCTCTCTGTCACTCTATATATAAAGTATTTAAAAATTTGATAAGACAAAACTAAAAACTTAATTATAATTTAAACTATTTTTTGTTTGTACCTTAATTTTCATAAAAACATTTTCTATTCAACTTATAACGATTTCATTGGATGCCATATACTTAATACACCCATATTCATACATAAATTTGCATATTTATTAAATATATACATAAAACTTGCAAACATAATTTTGCTTTCACTCTTGTGTAACGTTTGGTGTTTTTTCTCATTAATGTGTTTCCGGCAATTATTTTGCTTTGATATTCTTTATTTTATACCATTCAAAAGTAACAATTATGTTCACACGATATTTGAAGAAAATTCTAAATTCAAAAACAATTCAAATTTAATTTGAAGACTGGCTCCCTTTTACATTTTGAAGGAAACCCTTCCGTTTTCATATGTGCTACAAATTATTTTGAGTTTAAACGACTAAAAATTTGTCGCAAATGCGTTACAACTCGCAAATGAGCAACAAATACATAAAGATATTTCACGAAATATATTTATATATATATTTTTGTCTTTTAAAAAATAAATATCCTTTGAAAGCGCAATAAAGCATGAATATTTCTAAGAGAATAGAGGAATTGTATTAGTTACATTTCAAAACTCTGTGCAAAAACGAAGATTTGATCTCAAATTTTCGCTTATTGCAACTCGTGTACTTACGTATAAAAGTTAGCTAAGTGGGCGCAAATTCTCTTAATCCTCGACTTATTTTCTAAGCCACAAGCTTAAAATATTAGAATTCTTAACTTAAAGATTAAGATAGGTTCTAAATTTTTGCTATTTGAGATTTCAGTATCAAGTTCGAAATTCTATAAAAGTAGGACCTGAAATATATACGATCTATATATAATCACAAGATATCCCGTTTTGAACATGCAGTCTAGTGTTCAGATAAGCTGTCTCATTGCACTCGAAGATAGTTTCCGGGCGCTAAAATATCCCATTTTCAAACCATAGAATCAAATTAAAAAAATTATAAATTCAATTTCTGAATTCGCAGAAAGTGAGTACACATTTCCTCGTTTTCGGTGACGAAATTCTATTTGTTTCTCAATTTAGTTTTCCAAAAATGGTACAATTTTTGCAAATTTATATGTGTTCCACTTTAAGGATAAAAATGGCCTCTTCATGCGTCTGGTGTATAACGGTCTAAGTTCAATTTTGTAATCAAATTTTACACATAATATACAAGCAAGTAGTGTATACTAAAAAACTTTTTTTTAATATAGGTACCTAATTATATTGGCAACGAACACATTCCTAAAATTAAGTTGATATATAAACAAAAATAAGAAATGAAATATTTGCATTTGTGAGCTACCGTATAACCAAGTAATTAAAAAGCGCAAGTATGAAGTCGGCACACCATAATTCAATTCCTAGTGCCATACGCTATACTTTAATTACGAATGGTTTGTGGTCGTAGCTGCAAATCTTTTCCTACCTCTTCCTCTCTGCGCTCCTTTCGGATTATCACTCTACGACACGTGTAAGAGACATCCCCGCCGCCCAAAAATTTTTTTTGTTGCATTCAAGGCAGCAAAATATATTTCTTTGGTTTTAAACATTTTCTTAGGAAGTCTACATTGCTACGAAAACAGTTTTAACAGGTGTGTTAAGCGAAAATTCAAAAAGCGTACAGTTTGCTTCTTTCGTTGACATCCTCTTTTGCTAAAGGAAACGAACAAAGCGATCTTACAGCGTTCTTTAATTTTAACACACATTTGCCACATTTTAAACCGGCAGTTCTTGCATACATACCATTTTAGAATGTTGCTAATTAATTCTTTTAACTTCTTTTTTTTTTAAGTTAATCTTTGTAGCTCAAAGTTCTCAAACATGGAGTTTTTATACTTACTCAAGTTCAAAATTCAAATAGCGGTCAATATATAATAAAATATTTCCATTGCAGAAAGATTCGACTATAAAAAAAGCAAAATTTTTTAAAAAATCGACACTGATTAACTAAAATATTTCAGTTTGCGGTTTCAAAAATGAAGCGAATTATAAGATTCTTTTTAGACTGTAAAAAAAAATTATACTTATTCTTAAAAAACTCTAATCACATATATGGTTGAAATCGTCTTATATAAGCTAAAAAAGACCTTAAATATAAAATACGTACACACTTGATCAACGCGAAGTTTTGAGTAAACGTTATTATGTTGGCTCCTTTATTCCTTCGTCTACCTCTCGCCAGTAGCGATTACACACTTTGAAATAATTGCCATTTTGTGGAAATATTTTCTGTGTATGTCTTTGAAAGTGGGCACGTTCAGCCCATCAAGTGCAAAAGATTGTAACTTACAACTAGTAAGTGCTATTAGAGTTTGCAAGCAATATTTATTTATATCTAAAAGGTCAGCATGATGATCACCAATCAACAAATTTTATTATACTAAAATCATTATACATAACGTAGTCGGCGCCTACGATTTTCCCATTTCACTGGAAATGTGTGCACTTTTTGACCCTCAGAAATGTCCATTACTTGACATATAGTTGAGCTTGAGGGTGGGACTGGTCCACCGTAGGCATGCTTATAATTGATGAGGAATTTGCACGCCCACAATTAACAAAATAATTTACATTTTTATGTATTGGTTTAAAGAAATAGGGGTAAAAATAATATGTATCGTATGCATAATTTCCTTACAGGCATTTTTTAAACAAACGAAAGGCAGAACGTTTGAATTAAAAAAACAGTAAAAATTTAAAATTATTTAGAAAGTTTTGTGCTCCTGCCCTATTTAACAAGCGATAATTACATAATTCAGACCAACTTATAAAGAATTTGTTGTGAATCGTGTGTTCGAAACTCCCAATCCGACCACCTTATTGAACTATCTTTAAGATTGCTTTTATCACATAAACTTAACTGTGATGTAAAAATGTAGAAAAAATGCTGAAATAAGGAATTTCCGTAAATTTACCGTTTCTTCCTTTCTTTTTTAACATCTGTTCTAAGATAATGCAAACATTTTACGAAAAGGGTTATCTTCTATGTTTTAATTTTTGTTATTGTTAAATTTAAATAACATCAAATTTGAAATAATAGTATCTTAGGCATCTTCGCAGTAAATTATATATTAATTTTTAATTGCTTGGAAAAAGTTGATTTAAAACAAAATAAATATATGGAAAGATATAAAAAAGATTAGTTGGTTTAACATTGTCGTAATCGAAATTATAGCAAAGAAAACCACAAGTAAATCATATACAAATATTACAATATATAAAAATAATTTAAAGAAAAGTAATAACTAATTTTAAAAGGAAGATGCAGAAGAACATATACTTTAAAAATAAAATAAAAACAAAAACAAAGAATATTAAAGTTTAGGCCACTTTGGTAAATAATAATAAAAATTTAAAAATGAATAAAATTCTTTGCTTACATAAAGGAAAAAACACTACTTATTGATATTTATAGTCATTTAAGATACCAAATACATCTAACTAAAAGAAAATTTATGGAAAATCTAAAACTATCTATCGAAATTAATTTTTTTTGCACAAATCCTAAAAAGACTAAAAATATATACTTTAGGCTTTTCCCTTTTTCTTCAGTTTTCTCATATTAGAAATTATGTACTAAAAATATATATTACCACGAAAATAAAAAAGGACTAAAAATATATTATTTGGCATATAAAAGCAAAAGCCTCTCTATTTCATTATTAAGAGAAATATTAAAAAAAGCTAAAGCAAAAAGGAAGACAGAAAAAAATTTTCGACGTAAAATAAAAAAGAAATGTTATACAAATGACACTCGAGACATACTTACCATATAAACTTACAATGCAATAACATACACAACTGCTAATACCATTATTACTGCTATTTCCGCATTTTTTGGACTCTATGGCAATGTTTAATCCAATTAATCAAACAAAAAACAAACGTAAATAAAATTAAACGTAATTAGTTTTCACACCTGTGTTCCCTTTGATTTTTTTGTTTTTATTTTATTTAAATAAATATTGTTAAACAAATAAGATTTTTAGAAGAAGTTGTATTAAGGGCCCTAACACGAAATATTGCAGAGACTATTTCACAATGTTCGAAACTTGTACGAAAGTTCGAAATTGTTAAGCGACGATTATTTACTTCATGTTGCATTCATCTTTTGATAATTGCATGGGTTAACATTAATAAGTAAATTATTGATTGGGTTTTTTGAGACGCAAGAAATCCTTTAATCTTTCTAACCTTCAAAACTGCGATCGGTATTAAACGGTAAAAAATAGGTATATTAAAATCAAGCACATTTCTGGTGCTCAAATATAATTTGCTCTCCTCAAGTCCTTGAATTGAAATTGTACTTTAGTTAGTACTTTTTAAATCCGCAACGAATGAGATTGCGTTTTAGAAACGCTTAATCATCTCATAAAGTGCTCTATCAATTGCTGTAGTTACAAATCATACCAATTTAAATAAGAAAAATTTAAGTTACGCCACATATTCTTTTTTGAATTTCAAAGACCAAATTTGCAGACAGAGTGTATAGAATTCTTAATCGACTAGAGAAAAAACTAAAAGAAACTTTATTATTCGCCCTTTTAGTATTCATCATCCAAAAGTAGTTTCTTAAGGACGTGAGCATCGACTGACCAACGGCAACCACTTGTAAGCTGGACTCGTCAAAGTCCCCCGGGGAATATGTTAACCAAAGTGGATGCCAATGTAATGTTTTACTGCAAGCATGCCTGTGAAGAGAACATGACCGTTTATTCATTAAATTTGTAGATAGTCCTGGAAATGTTTGCGTTATGTCCTTATGCTATCTGTTGCGGACTTTAAGAAGTCTTTGCTATTGGTTGCTGGTGATGGGCCACACCTACCATAATCGTCTAAGTTTGGTCATCAAACAAGAAAATAATGTGTATAATAAATTTCTTACGAGCCTGAGTGGTCCAATAAAAATTGGGCCGACTACGGATATGTTTATGCGAACTGAGAATCTTGCGTTGATTTATAATAAATTAATCTCGGTAGAGTCTTTGATGTGTATTACCAAGTGTTACAAATGGAATTCCTTCGTGTTTGAAATAAAGAAGCAAAAACTTCAAATTTTTGCCACTATGGCTTAGATACAATCAACTATCAGCCAGTAGAAGCACATTTGTTAAAACTTTTAGAAGTCTATTTTTGTTAAAGCAAGTTTAGCTAGCCTCTTAGCAACTCATTGGGAAAATGGGGTTTCCAATCCATTTATAGCATAGCGAATACTGGTGCCCTCTGTCATTTCTCGCATTATAATAAATTTCTATCATATTATAATAAAATATGTCATTAAAAACTTGTAACAATTTAAAGGCATTGTCACTATGACTCTTACCTATAATTGAATTATAATTTTTAATGATATATGCGTTTTTCTGTTCAATGTTTTTCTTTCTTGTTATTTAGCATTTTTATTTAAAAAATTTTAAAATATTAAAAAGTAAAAAATTCTTTAAATAACAATTACAGAAATACTAAGAATTTTGTGAAAGAAATGTTGCATTTATTAGGTGACTTAACCACCATAGAGTTCATTATTTATATATACATAAAAAAAAAAAAAAAAAAAAAATTAAAAATAAAATGATACTTAAATTTAGCATTAAAAAAGGGTAATTATATGTAAAAATACGCTAAAAATTAAAAATACTAAATAACAAAATACCATAAAATTAGGGCAAATTAAAATGAAAAGCAAAAAATAATGAGAACGTTTTCGAGCAATGGGATATAAATAATAAGTTAAAAGAATGAATTACTAAAATAGATTAGTTTATAACAAAGTAAATTAACATTTAAAAAAGTGCATACGCTGAAATAAGTGGAGGTAAAATTAGTTATAAAGAAACTAGTGAATGTATGTGTAAGAAAACGTTGAAAGTTTAAACGCTATTTAACTCAAATATGTTATGCAAGTGAGTTTGGTTTGTATAGTTTACTAGGTATCATTGAAATGTTTCAACAATTTTGTTTCTTGCACTTTACATAAATACACATATATATTTTGTTTGTCCAACTATACCCTCCTCTATTTGAAACATTATTATATTATTTAAATTTTTCGCAAAAGCAATGTGTACTCAGTTCGTCATATAGATCCCCGGAAGATAGCTATTATAGTTACAACGACAAATACGTAACAGTCGAAAATAAAATTAGAACTCCATGTTGATTCAAAATATAAATACATGGTAAATCTTTCGATGTCAATTTCAAGTAGTATCACATAGGAGATGAAGAGAAAATAATATTTTTTCCCCATTGTAGTTAAGCATTTATTGCAATAATTAAGAGAGGCTTATTTTTAACCTTTGTTTTGAAGATATGTTCGACAGGAAAAGTATCCGCGTTTCAAGAAATACAATATTATTATTTCTTAGAATTTCTTTCAAATAATAATAACAAAGAATCTAATTTAAAAAAAAAAATGGATATGTTCACATTTTTGTATGTTTTGTTTGATCGAAATGTGTGAAAAGTATCTTCATCACATAAGAGATAATTTTGGAAATAAAATATCTTTATTTGACTGGAGGAGGGATGAAATAAGCACACATAACCCTTAGAACCATTAATGGGCCCCCTCCCCCGCCCTTTTTTTTATATGAACTAATAAAAAGGAAACCACAATTAACCCCGATTTGAAAGGCATATCTTAAACTATCAAAAATACAACCATGCGCGATGTATCTTTCATATCTGAGCGCAGATCTATAAAGAACGACAAATATTAAATTGCTAGTGCTTATTTATTTGTAAAGTATTTTAAAAGTTTATAAATGTCAGAGGACCAGGCATATGGGCAAGCCATAAAATGTTGAAAAATGTCCAAAAAGTGGAGATTTAAATACCCCCATTTCTTTGAAATTCAACGATATTGTGCAAACTTTAGGGAGCCAAGTCAATAAAAGAAAATACTTGTCTGTTCGTTGCAACATGATTAACTGATAACGTAAACATACATACATACTGCCATACTGCCTAACATTGTGCAAGTTTTTAGACAAGAAAGAAAGCACTGTGCTTACATAGTATAGTTGTCTTTACGTTTATTTCATTTCATTTTTTCAAATTGCATCTTCGTAAAAAGCGTTCCGGAGATTTGCAAAAGTCTTCTGTCAGCCTGTTAAAAATTTGAGAATGGTCGGTTAAACGGTGGTTGCAGTTGTAAACGGGAGAAAAGAAATTTTAATAAATATTGAGAGTACAAATTAAATCGGTTCGTTTTCTAAGAGAGATTGCAAGGGAGTGATACTATTGTAGAGTATAGAATAAAACTGTGACGTCTGCATTTAAAAGTATTGTCTTTAAACAACGCGCAATTGTATAAATTATCGCACTAAACCGCACACAAGATAGTTTTTTGCGTTTCTTAGAGCGGTGAACAGACGTACCTCTGTGCCAAAAAACGCAAGTTGCGGGAAATTTTACTTTTCCTGATTAATTCGAAATATGGCGCTGCAAAGCCTTTCGAGTGATGAATAGTGGGTACGATGCGACATCGAAAGTTCAAAAAACGATGATACAGGGTATTGGACTCAATAACATCGTCGATAAATTTTAATATTCATTGCTAGCTCCTTTGGGGAAGTTATCTGGTCGTTTGTTTTTATGCTATCGTTTACTCGAACCAAATAAAACTATCATTAAGAAACGCTACAATTAGTAGGAGGTGTGATTACGACAAAAAATGGGTGGTATATGCCAAAAGTCATGATAACGTAAATTTTCGAGAAAAACAAACGAATCGAATTAATTTATTCTCCCAATACTTTTTTTTTTCATTATAAACACTCCTCTAAATATGCTGATAAATTATTTAAGAGACCTACAAACTTTTTTAAGGAATCCTTTGAAGCATAAATATGCTACAATTTTTCATAAATAATTCTAAATTTAATCTAAAAAGGAATTTTCGAAATTGGGAAATTGGTATTTTTTTTTTAATTTGAGATAATTCTAAAATATTTGGATATACCTTTAAGATTACTTTCATTGTTCGGTGTATAACACTTAGCGATGTTTTTACACTAATTTATTACTAATATTTTGCTCCGAAACTTATTATTTCGGAACCTTGTTAGGTTAACACCTAAAGCTTTCATATTTCTTTCTTTTATTAATCGGTACCAATCATTTCAGTTATATTTTTAGTAGACTATAATATTTCAATTTTAATCTTACACAAAATTTTAAGAAATGACTTTTATATTTGGTAAGTTTTCGAATCTTTAACTAATGGCCAATAGTCTGAAAGATTTTATTTCACCATATATGTACAGCTGACGACTTGCGTTTATATTTAAATAAAAATTTGTAGCAAATTTTCAAGCATAAGCCTTGACGCTTCGAAATTCTGATGATACATTACTGCTATGAGATATTTAAGCAGATAGGAACAACTTCTGGACGAGTATTTCCGTGAAAATTATCAATAATTTCTATAATTTTTAAGAGCCATAACAGTTAAAAAATATGTTTTTTTTTTAAATGTAATATTTATTGAAAAATTGACAACTAATTTAGAAAAAATCTTCAAAATATACGCATATATAAATGTAAATAAAAAGACAGTGAAAAAATTATTAACCTATTCATAAAAATCAGTCAAACAACTTGTGGGACATGACTGGATAAGTTATCACAGCAACGTTGCGTAATGACAACTTTAACCATACCAGTTATACATATTATCAAATCGAGAAAACAAATGATTCCAATAAATTTAGTTAAAATTAGTCATTAAACAGTAAATGAACAAAAAAAAAAAAAAAATTCTGGATTAAAAACCAACAATAATAGTAACATAAAATTAAGTATAAAACAATTAGTAGACCTCTCAGAAAATTTAAAATGCATTTCGTTTATTTTTTCATCTCGTATTTAATTTTTCTTACCATCATCATTAAAAAAGCATTCGTTATTAAACTTGTAAGTTATATAAAGTAAAAAAGAAATTAATATTAAAATAGAGTAACATTTAAGTAAAATTATATTACACACACACGGAAACTGAACTTTCACTTTTTGAAATGTGAATGATTGAATGAAAATATATTCCATTTGATATAAAAAAAAACAAAAAATAAAGTTAATTTACCAATATTTATAAATGCATAGTAATTATAATTGTAATTTGCATAATTATTAATTAATTATAATTAAATCAGCAAAAGAAGAAACAAATAACAGTAACGTAACAGCAACCAATAAAAAGAACAAAAACATTATATTAAAGTAAAATCAGATGAGAAAAGAACAGCATAAATATGTGAAAGAAATTAATAAAAAAATATGGTATAATCAATAATAATATATAAATATATATATAATATATATATATATATATATTATATATATTATATATATATTATATATATATTATATATATAATTATGCAAAGTGCTTTAAAGACATTTTTCTCTAAGAAAGTCTTTCGGAATTTGATTTAGTAAGTTTTGATTATAATTCCAGCTAAGGCTTAGATGACTCTTTTAGGTAGTGGAATTTTATTGGAAAAGAATTCAATTTAAAAAAAAGTTTTCATAAATTGCTTTTATTCTTCTTAAAGTAGTTATCCCATAATCTTTTATTTAAGTTGCCTTCAGCATGGAAATTTTCTATCGATATCCTGAACATCTCCATATATCCAATTATGTTGAAATTTTGCACACGTCCTCTGCGTATATTCAAAACTTCAGCTATTTTTTTCTTTACAATGTCCGTGGTATGAGTATCAATCAAAAGGGCTTTGAGAGTAGAATGCGACAAGCTAGAAATATTAATTTCAGACTAAGTACGGCGAAAGTCGCATTATCGCGGATGATTTTTTTCTTAATAATCCACACGATATTGATATCGGTTATATCTATTGTAATACACTACATAGTAAAAAATAACTTATCTAAAAAACAATTTTTTAAATAAGCTCTTTTATACGAGTATACATATAAGCTTAGGATGCTTCGAAAAATGGAATTTCTTACGCATTAACTCCTAAACGTCCCAAACTTTAATGTTTACTCGGATAAAAGCAACTGGGGCAAAATTCATTTTCATTTAAATGAAAGCTCATTTGAATAAATTGTTTTTAAAATAAATTATTCTAAGTGAAAATAGATATAACAGTAGAAGAAACATACGTTTTTGGTTGGCTAAAAACGATTTTTCAAATACATTTTTACACTGAATTGCGTCTTGTATCTTTTCCACTAATAGCTCACTTGGTATATGTTCTTATACGCTTATATCTGAAATTTCGGAAAGAAAATAGGGCTAGATTGCCTGAATAAACAAGTTACGGACACAACTTTTCTTTGTTAAATACCTACGAAATTCCTTCTTACAAACCGTATATATTTAAAATAACTTTTGCATAAATTTTTGTATGCTGAAAACGTTATGGTGAACTCCGGTAATTTAAAGGTACTTTCGTAATATCTGTTTTATATCTATTTTAAGTTAAGGATAGTAATTTGGAAATACTTCCGCAAAATTCAAATAAGGCCAAAAAAAAAACTTTTTTTTCAAAAGTGTTGAAAGTAGTAAGATAATATTCTCCGGTCAAATATATTGGTTACATATTACATTTTTTGCTTAAAAGTTATTTGCAAATGCATCTTGAAATATTTTTATTTGTTATTTCTGCTTATTTAAGGGCTTCTTTCGCTTCCTACGTCGGGTCCACAATCGAACAGCTTATGTAGTTTAACTGGTGTTGGCGGTGTAGGAAGCGTCGGTACAGGCAGCGGCAGTAATAACAATCAAACGTCATTATTACGTGGTAGAGGTAGCGGAGCAGGAGCAGGGTTTGATCATACAAATATTATGATGAAGTCCTTATATGAAGTGCAACACCATCAACATCAACCCGTTCTCTTGGCGACTCAACCATCGTTACACGGTTTGTTGTCACCGCCATCCAGCAATTGTACAAGCAGCAGTGCCGTTCAATGCGTGAATGCAAACAGCAACAGCAATTATCCACTTGCCATGGACTGTGATCCGCCATTGCAACAACAACAAGCCCAACAGCAGATGCCACCACCTCCACCCCCTGTAATGATAAGCAATCATGCATCATTAACTGCACGCTTCGGGGTTTGCAGCGGCGATACTAGTGGTAGCAGTAGTGGCAGCCTCGTCTCTTCGACTTCGCGTTTAAGTTCAAATTGTGGGTCTAGCAGTCGTTTGCGGCCGACAAACGTCTTTACGGGAGGCCTAAATATGCATCAACAACAGAAGCCCCATCATACACACCAGTCAAGTGGGGGACCTGCAAGCTCGCTACTATCATCCAATCAACAACTGCCACATCAACAAAACTATGCACCCGCTTCATTACCTCTGGATTTAGTAAATCATCCACTAACAACAGCAGCTTCTCATTTAATGATAACTGACTCAAGTGTTATTAACGCTAGTTTAGCTAGCGCCAGCTCCGGACCTTCTTCCTATGTGAATTCATGGCAAACGTCGTCTGCCAACGCACATATCTATGGATTACCGCCACCAGCAACAGATAGCTCAGTATTGCAACATCATCTGCAGCAGCAGCAACAACAATTACATATGCAACAACATCAGCAGCAGCCAATGCATATGAGGAGAATAGATAATAATGGTATTCGCCTCCCTATAAATAATGGAAACAGTAGTAATAGTGGAGGAAGCAATAGCAGCAATACTAACTCTGGTACCGGTAATGGTGATACGTCTTCTCCTATGATGGGCGTTTGTGTTCAACAGAGTCCTGTAGTTATTCATTAGCTACCTTGTATGTATTTCAGTGTACGTGAGAGTGAGTGTCTTTGCTATGTTTTCCATTACTCTCTTTCATCCCACTATACATCTCCTTCCCGTTTTATTATTGTTTATTATTTATATATTTTTCATTGCCGCATATACTTGTAATTATTTTTTTTTTATAAAATATATTAAAAGAAAATTTTTACCTCTCAGCTACATACGTATATATGCATATACACTTCATGTAAATATGTATGTTTATATATGCGATAATTTATTTTTATAGGGAATATCATTTGGCTTTATTTACCTTTTTGTGTTTTTATGTTAAAGTTTTGCTTGGTATATTTGTCACTTTAAGAGAAGCCTTTCTACAAAATTTTTACAACATTGTTTGCCATTTCTTATTCTCGTGAAGAACATTTAATATATAAGTACAAAACATTTTATAAAAAATGCTTTTTTTTCGTACACAAACTGTATTCCTAAAAGTTAACAGTTTCTAAAGAATGGTCAGAACATCAAACCTTTGTCTATATAGAGACATTCAAATTAATTTTCGTATTATTTCTTATCCATAGTATATATAGCTGATTTTTGTTTCTTTATTTTATTTTCTATATGGTTTATACGCTGCAACGCAACTAAAAACAAATTTTAAAATTTTCATTTTGTCGGAATATTTATCCATTCACTTATCCGTCCAATTCAAGGCAAAAATCATTTGACAACTTTTTCAAAATAAGATTAAATTTCACTCTCATCCAATGTCTTTTAACAAAATGAGCCACTTTTTGCTAAACAATTCAAATGAAAAAGAAATTTTTTCCTTAAAGTAAGTAAAAAGTATGTAACAAGTGAATCAAGTTTTAAAATAATTATATTTTTTAAGAATTTAGTTAAATACAGCTTTGTTAAAGTTCATTAAAAACAACTATAAAAATTACTCAATAATTTTACTTTTTTCTCTATTTTTCTTTTTTTTATATATAAATTTTAGTCCATCAAATATAGCTAAATATATATACCTTTTACAAATAGTTAACTATTATTATCATTTTTCTTTTATTTTAAAGACATTCTTTGGTCAATACATATGTAAACTTGCACATATAACTTATGAAAGCGATTCTACTTTTAAATATATACATTCAGCATATTCGCTGTCACCCATAAACTGCCAGGCCGCCCGCGTTGTTCTCAGCATCACTGCCTCCTGCATTACCTTGTACATTTTTCTAATAATTCCAAAATTTCTTAAGGTTTTCGATATGAGTTTTAGGACTGTGCCTGTTCCAGAAGTTGCAATAATTTTTCACTGCCTTTTCATTAGCTCTGTCAGGGGTATGTATTTATGATATGCTTTCTCCCTGTTTGTTGGCTAACACAGTTTTTTTTTATTAGGTGTATAACGACCTGGAGGAGCGAAACACGCATGCTATATGTAAACATTCGGCCTGCCCGAATACTCTAGTCCGTGAGGAGACTTCTATTACAGTACACGAATTGCTTATGCATTTTAAAAACTTATTATACGTTTGGTTTGCATTTTTAGTTCGTTCTTAAGGGCCAACGCTTGATTTGACATACGCTGTCGGGCCCTTCTTTGTACTATTGCAGCTGCCAAATGCTTTATATTAGGCAACGCGTCGTATTCATATCTTCAAGTCTTGTCCCGTATGTTCTGCCAAAATACTTCTTAAATAGCTCCGCGTTTCCATAATTTCATCCTAGTTAGCGATATTAACATCCTCAAAGCTTCTATCCCCGGAAATAACATCATATAATACAGATTTATTGCCAGCAGACACAAGAAAACCATTGGAGAGTCACGTTAAAAAGACCCTGCTTGCTCAACAGCATGTTAGTGTAGCAGAGTCCAAAGTCTCCTCTTAGTTCACATATATCGTGTAGATATATCTATCTTTTGCATGTGTTTGTTTACAAGCAATGACATTTACAATCATGTTTTATTATGGTTACGTTAATTGTTATTACTTTGTCCAAGGTTGGCAAGTGCTTTATTGATCTATCTTCTATGGGAACTTCTTATGAAGTAGACGTTTCACTTTCTGTAGTAAACACCGGCATTTGGCCATATACTTAATTGTTCCACTTATGCTTTAATTCTGCATGTTAACCTTTGACTCAGGTAATTTAGATTTTTTTCTAATTCATCCATTGGTACTAGCTGTCTTTCCAATTGCCTGTCTATTAACGGTCACTGTTATGTTCTCTATTTTAGGACAACCATTTTGTTCAAAATTTAAATATTATATGGTATCAATTTTTTTTTCTTATTTTGCACTAAAAAATTTATTACCGAATTTCCATGAATTGCTTTTCTTGTACATGTGTAGGATTATCCCCGGGCAGTTGAAGAGTTTTTTGACTTTCTTTGCTTATATACTTTAAATTCCAATGATCATAAAATTGTAGGAGATAACAAAATTAGCGTTCCTTAAGCGATTGGTAATCAACCGACAAAGTTGATTACATGCATATGAAGGTTTCGCTTTATTCTTTGCGTAGTTTAAATTGAACCATTCTGTGATCTTTTGATTCTTATATGGGTATCCAATTTCATATAAATTATGCGGTATTGCTGCGTCTGCAACACCATATAAGAAACTACGTAGATTCGCTAAGACGCTCAACGACATAATTTGCAATATTGCTATATTCGTTTCATTTACCCTGCTAACAGGCATAACGAGTCTTCACTTGCTTTCGTTCACTTTCTGCGGTCAGGGTCTGAACTTCTTACTCCGGATAGTTGTTCAAATTTACTTTTCTATTGCCATTCGACGCATGGATGGTACAAACTTTACTGTTGTTTTTATCGTTCAAAATTAATATCTCTTTCTTTGCTCACGTATTTCAGGTAGCATGCGCCGTTTGCTAACAAAGTTTGTCCAAATCTTCTGAGTTTAGTGATTAGGATCATTATCTATATGGGTTATTATATAATAGCTGTCCCTACCATCTTCATTTATAATTGTGGTTGATATTAGACGTTTCTTAACCAGTTCGTAGTTGTTACTGTGTATTGAAGAGTATTACGAGAGTATTGCGAGAGACAGTTATCCCGAAGGGCGTATACCAGATAGCCGTCCATTCTCTCCATTATCATTGGATGTCACGCTTGTCCAGTCCGCGGTAGGTAATTCATTTCCCACGCAGCACCTATATCCACAGAACCCGCTCCGATTCACCCGATAAGAGACCAAGCAGTACCGCACGGCTTGTTATTATCATTTTATAATTTTATGATTATTTTTACTGTTTGTGTAACCGAATGAAAGTGTGTACTTTTCCTCGCGCTATTTGTATTTGCACATTAATTTTATTTTTTAATTTTATTAATTGGTAATATCTTTCATTTTCTAGATGGTGTTCAGATTTCAAAAGCATTAATGAAAGATATCTTAAGTTAACTTTTGGAGAAGAAAATACAGGTTTAGAGTATCCTCAAACAATCTTTAACTGAACTAAAAGTTAATGATGATAGCAATAAAAAAATTATGAATATATTAAAAAACTTGATTAAATACCAAAACTCACAGCCTACCGCAACATACTGTATGCCATATATTTTTCCTTCGTGCATTATTGTTTATGCTGAACGTACAAGGATTAAATTTTATCAATATTTTTTCTACTTATCTATTTAAAGTTCTCGTTTACACAGTACGGTACCTACATCAGCTCATGTCAGATTTTTGATACTCAGAAATATTGATCAGAGACTTTAAAAAGCAAATCTGTACTTGACTGTCTAAAGTGTTGTGGTGATATAACTCTGTTCGTCTATCTATCGCCTTTCGCTCTTGTTTGAACGTTTATGTTTAAAAATTAAAACTTAAAGCAGAAGTTTTGGATGTTTTATTCTTAGTTGACGATTTATAGATTTAATTTGAAAACGACATGGTCTGTCCACAAGCAGGTTCATAATAGAAAAATGATTGTAATCAATACCATAAATTGAATAAAACTAGTTACAAATATTTGCCGCGATTCAATGCAAAAATGATCGTAATCAATCTAACAACATAACGTTAAACCTAAACGTAAACGATTACAATCCATTGCAAATAATTATCAAAGACATCGCGCAATTATTTCGCAGGACCATCCAACAGAGGTACATAAAATTGGCTTTGATCGGCGAATTAGCGCCGTTATGTACGTTGTGGCTGGAATGGTGGACATCAATGATTCGCACTTACGCAAATATAACTTCCTTCCTATTTCACTCTTAAAATATCTGTGCCAAATACATACACCATTTAATTGGACTCAAAGTCTCACCTACAATTATATAAAAATCGTATATGAATAAGATGTACTATGCGGATAGTGTTGCAGGATAATTCCTGTAAGGAATCGATGAAGGAAATTTGACCAAAGAAAAAAACAGGAAAAATGGAAGAGTTCTTTGAAATTATTACAGTTTTACTACAATCGCAGAATAAATAATAGCGATTAACACGCAGACTTCAGGTAAAGGTCTACGTCTTCATAAATTAACGGCAAGAAAAAACGATGCTCGCGTTGAATTTCCCCTTTGTCTATCGTCAAAAAGTCGTCTGTTGTGGCTGACGAGCTTATGCTGATACAAAAGAGTAGGCAGATTTCCTAATAATCTAGATTTATGTGAACGTGTTCAAAATAATTGACATATTGAAGCACAAATAAGAAACGCAATTATCGGGTATTAATAATCATTCCCAAAAGTACTATCCAAACTTTTACAGCGCTAGCCCGCGAAGCTCTCTTGTATCTCTGTCTCGTTAACGATGCTGTGTGATAATCTCAAAGAAAATATTAAGAAACATCAACAAATTATTGATATATCGTTAGCTTTTTTCCGAGAAGTTTAGGCTAAGTTATGTAAGAAAAGGTAAGTGGTACTGCCTTTGAATAGATATCTTTAAACATCTATTATTATAATTTTAGAATTTAGGTTGTAATTACATGGTTATCAATCGATGCCGAGATAAGGCAAACGTGAATGACCATTAATAGGTAGTTGTCCGTAATTAATAAAAGGGTTGACATATAAACAATTAATGAAATACAGGCGAATGAAAAGATAGACAGCTAAACATTCGTACGTCTAATTTTACACAATTAAGTACATTTCTTTACAAATACCCAGTAGCTGAATTTTTATTTATTTATATAAATGCTTCGTTTCACGGAGTACGTAAATAATTCTTTGGCAATTTCCGCTTTAGGTGATTTTGAAAGCTCACATTGGCTTTGTTCCGAAAAACTTAGAGACGAAACTTAAGGGCCTTGAAAACACCGTCCTAATTTGCAACGTTTTACTGTTTCGTCATCTGTTTTAGAAAGTTTTGTTTTAGTGTTGTATTTATGTTTTTTTTTTATTCTCCTTTTTTGCATATATTTTATGCTTAACGGACATAGCACCGAGCTAATGGAGTTCTTGCCATAATCCTGTTGGCAAAACAAACTTACTACTCACCGCGGTAGATTTTAAGAAAAAATTGGTAAGAATGCCGACAATTTGAAAGGAAAGTCTCATAAATTTGAATTTTCAAATAGATTATATCATTTATTGTATAGAAATATATTGTAAAACACATTATGCAATGATGTATATTAATGTATAAAGAAATTTTTCGTTTCTTCTTAATGTCTATTTTTGAATATTACAAAATCGAATAATAAAGCCTTCTAAAAAGTAATGTATGCTCGAATTTTTTAATTATTCAAAGTATAAATCGATCGTATCCTATCGCATCAGATCGTATCGTATCGTATTTTATAATGTCGTACCATATCATATCGTATTACATTATATCGTATCACATCATACTGCATCACATATAACATCGTATCATATCGTATCATATGTCGAATCTTATCGTCTTGTATCGTATCCGATCGCTTCAGATTATGTATCGTATTGTATTATATCCTATCACATCATATCGTATTATTTAATATCGTATCATATCGCATCGTACCAAATCGTATCGTATCATAACAACAAATTAATGTTGTTTGAATTAATAATGTTAATAGTATTGCTAATGGATGTTTTACATTTATGAAAATAAAATTAAATATCAATAAAGTTGTTGCAATATAATATAAATAAAAATAAAAAAACAAAGAAGAAAGTTCTATTCTCGCATCTCGCATACCCACCATTGTTAAAGTCTTTGGCGTCACACGCTCTCATTTATTATCGTAAAAAGGGGCATGTGGTAAAATTTCTCTTCTATTTTTTAGTTGGCTGAGAGGTATTGTTAAGATAATATTAATGCACCTCGTCGTGACGTTCACCGTTATTAACTTACGATTAACATACTTGGCTTGTCGCATTCTACTCTCAAATTCTTTTTATTTGATGCCCATATCGCTAGTATTATTAACTAATCCACCAGGTCGAGGTGTCCACTACATTTGTTTTAAAATTGGCGCATTTTTGGGCAGATAATTTATCTTCATTTGAGAAGCGTACAAAATAATTTTAAATATTCTTTCTTGTTTACCTTATGATTAATAAGAATAAAACTTCAAAAAGTGAAAAAATAAAATTTAATCACTCGTAATTTTACGTGGGCATGGTCATTTTTTCCATTTTCGCATAGTAATAAAATAGTTTTTCATAAAGTAAGTGTGGAAAATATCAGCTTTCCATCTTTTATATTTTGCGAGAAATGAACCAAAAACCACATATTGTTGTTTAGAAAAACGGGGTTGCGTTCAATTCAGGCTCCACTGCGGGTTTGTGCGATTTTCAATACCAACCATGCGTGAAAATACTTCCAATGTTTCTACCGAGTTTTAATTCGATACATTAATTTATACGACCAAGAGGATACCACAACAACATACAGCACACAGACGGGCAGACATGGATTAGTCAATTCAGAATTTCACGCTGATCAAGAATATATATACTTTATAGGGCCTCTGAAGCTTCCTTTTCGATGTTACATACATTATGAAAAAAAACAAAATGAGTATACCCCCATCGTTCAGTAGTGGGTGTAAGAAAAGTTTTTTTTTTTTTTTTTGAGACGAGTATTTTTTTATATATTTTAAAAGATGACAAAATTGGAATTAGTTGTCAAAAAAAAAAAATTTTTTTTTGGGAGAAAATCCCACGACTTTGAGATAACTTGAAGCCGTTTCAAAGGAAAAAAAAATTTTGCAAAACTGAATTAAATACAAATATTGTGCTACAGCAAAGTAGGCGTTAGTGGAAGTCTATTTGGAAGAAAATTAAAGAAAGAAATCAAAAAACTTACCAGACAGAATAGAAAAAAGTATAAAAAAAAATATAGTAATATACTGGCAAAAAGAAAAAGACGTATGTTTTTGTGTGCGGCATTCAACGTGTCTCTTAAAGTTCATTGTTGAAGCAAACTTGGGTGGGTTAAAATTGATCCTATGTATTCCTGTAAATAAAACAAAAACAACTGATTTCAAAGTGTTGATTTGGAACTATATAAAATTTTGTGGATGCAATTTTCTTGCAGAATGTGAAGAGTGCAATTGAAAAGAAGAAAAAATCGGAAACTGAAAACCAAAGAATCGATAACAAAAAAAAGAAACATTTTTTTTTTATTATTCTTGCGTTTAATTTTTAATGTTTTGCTTTGAAAAATTTTTAATATTTAAAAAAAAGAAAAGATGTGAATCTGAAAGGACGCGCATCTAACCTTTTTTTTGTAATTTACCAAAATCACATAACAAAAATTATAAATCAGTTATATATCTGTATACTTAAATTATTGTTCTTTAATTAGTTAAAATTAAAAAAAAAAAAATTAAGTTAATTTACATATCTTTAAAATTAAATCATTCATTTTTTTTTCAATTTTAATTACTATCTTTAAAATCGTATTTAAATGAAATTATTCAATCAGCCATCAACTACTTCCAATACTGCATCAATTAAGAATCTCCATGATACAACCAGAGAATACTTGCTAGCGCTAAACAACATTAGAATTGAAACAGAATCTTGGGGCCTTTTATTACTGCACATCTTAATGAAGGAGTTAGACTTAAAGACATACTCCGCTATTCCAAACCTTGGACTCTGTCAACCACTAAGAAAGGCGAGCACACTCTTCACATGAAACAGTATCGCCGGCGGTATGAACTTCAACAGAAGATGATAAATGCGGATTTTACAATATTGGAAGTCATGCTTTATATTACCACATCACATTCTTTCAATTATCAGAAACAGAGAGATTGACGTATATTCAATCACAAGAATGATGCTTCAGTTGTTTCAACTGGAACCATTCAGACAGAATTCGTACTTCAAGTTCTTGCAGAAAGCGCAGCAAAAGGCACATCTGCACACACATCTGGCACATCCAACGCAATTGTGACATCAGCAATGAACGTATCATTGCCTCGTAAGGATTATGTTTTACCAGCAAGGGCTAGAGTAAGAATGATCGCACCCAGTGACAATTTAGCGGAATCCCGAGCAATTTTGGATTCCGTTCGCAAGTGAACCTCGCATCCGAACGTGTAACCAAATGGTTGTCGATTTCAATATCAGAAGTATCGATGCTGTTGGAAATGTACAAAGCAAATCAACAAAACGTGTAAATGGCAACTAAGATCAAGAAATAACGATTTCACAACAGATTTGGACGCATTTGTTCTCCCATAAGTCATTCCGGTTCACCCAAACCAACAGTTCGACATTTCAACATGGAAAGTTCCAAATTTATTCTAGCTGGTCTATGTTCCAAACAACCGGGCAAAATACTGCAAAATACTAATTCAATTTAATTCAAAATGAGAAGATAGTTTTACCAAATAATCTTCCAATACTCTTAAATGCATCTTTTGGTTAGATCATCAGAGGCAAACTCTCACAACATCAAAATGGAAATAAGGTCGCAACGTGCGCAATCTCGCCCACTGGCCCTGAATCTCAACAAAAAATTATTAATAGAGGTGACTGAGCGGCTCTGTAAAATGGACGACATTTGAGAAAGGTTTATCACAAAACGAACCGCTTAATAGTTAAATTCCCGTTCTTAGAAAATCCTCACGCAGTAGGTTAATTTAATGATATAGCTTTCCTTGAACTTAAACGTCGATTGTTTAAGGAACCTGCCATTAGAGCACAATCCATCAACTTTATGAAGGAATGTGAGCAAATCGGGCATTTGACACAAGTTAAGATCAACTCTGTCATGAGTCCCAATTATTTTATCTCGCATCATTGTGTGCTAAAAGTAGATAGCACAACGACAAAATTGCGTGTAGTCTTTGATGCATCATCTAAAACATCATCCGGTTATTCGCTCGATGGTTTAATTGATATCGGTCCAAGAGTCCAACTGTAAACTGTTTTCGATACTTGTCCGCTTCTGTTTACGCAAACATGCCTTCACCACTGATATTGAGATGTATTGACAAGTGCTGTTGTATCCAGACGATAGAAAATATCAATTGATTTTATGGAGAACGGATGCGTCATCTCCCGTAAAATGTTATTTTCTCGATATAGTTGCACACGGAGCTCGCGTTTCAGCGCACCCCGCATGCAAAAATTGCAATTGGAAACGAAATTAATGATCTCTCGAGCGCTTAAATGCTTAAAGACAATTTACTACATAGATGATGGGCTGGCAGGATCAAATAATCTAGCTACAGCAATGGAACCACAGCAACAGTTAATGCGCATTTTAACAAAACGTGAATTTAATTGCCGCAAATGGAGCGAAAACCATCCTCAATTGCACCAAAATATTCTTCTAGATAATCGTGAAGTCAATCTCGATTTGAATAATACCGGGAAAGAATCAAAAAATACTCTTATTTGATTCCCAAAGTTGACCATTTCTGCATTAAGGTAAAGGTATGTTCTGACTTAACAAGACTATTGGATTCAGCGGGACTTTTCCCTTCTGTTGTAGTCAGAGCAAAATTCTCTATTCAAAAGTTATGGCAGATCTTCCCGAAGACTTGGAGACCACGTGTTTAAATTTCCATGACAACTTAACAACATCGAACGATCCCAAAACTCACCGACGTGTGTTCAAAGGCAGACTTCCATCATCTATTCAAGTAAACATTTTTGTCAATGCTTCCGAAAAGGCTGCAGCATACCTGCGAGTCACATTAAAAGACGGCGCAATGATGACAAGTTGAACGACAAACGCTAGTAAGATTAGAACTTTGTACAGCACCTTTGGCTGAACAACTAGCATGTCAGTAGTGCAAGGATATGCTAATCAGCGATTTATCCATTCATTTATGGACCGACTCTGAGATTGTCTCATCATGGATAAATTTTCAATCTTCATCAACCCGGATACTTGTTGGAAATAGAATCTCAATATTTCAGACGTTAACTCTCTCGCAGCAATGGCGACATGCACCGTCAAAGGACGAACCAGCATGTAGGACGGGGGAAGCAAAGAATGTTGGCCTACACAAGTGTTACCGCACTTACACATTCCTACAGTTTTTGAGAGGAAGAAAGATGCAACTATGATGTTAGCAACCACAAATAATTATGGTTTCGTATATAACATCGATCACAATAGCTCATTCAGCAAATTATAGCGAATAATTTTGTACGTTCTTCGGTTCATTTGACTCTCATCTAACAACTCTTAAAGCTCAAATTCTTGGCATTAATCACTGAAGAACTCGAAGCAACACTCACAGTCGTAATACGTGGCATTCAAAATCATGATTTTCGAGATGAAATAAACAAACTACACAACCATCAAGAAATTGGAAAACAAAGTGCGATTTGTCGCTTATCTCTTTTCCTTGACGATAAAGGAATCATACGGGTCGATGAACGATTAGAAAAAGTCTACCTTGTGACTTACATCTGATGCTCATTTCCTACAACGACACGCGAGTAAAACTTTTATTCAGGTCAGTCCATAATGAGAACGAACATTTATAGTCGACAAGCTACTAGGCATCATAAGATAAAGACTCGGTCCAATACAAGGATAAATTATTGCAAGAACAACAGTGCCGAATTGCGTACAATGCAAGAAGGCTCGTCCCAAATTATGCCAACGATAATGGGAAATCCTCTTTCAACAAGAATTACACCTGCAAGGTGCCTCCATAAATGGAGACATTAACTATTTTGGACCACTCTGGATCAACTACAAAGTTAGTGGAAAGATGCCAACAAAGGGATAGGTAGTAGTATTTTGTTGTTTCGCTACAAAGTCAGTTCGTTTCGAACTTGTAAACGATTTGTTAAAATATACACACTAGCAACGCAACAAAATTTGTGGCAACAAATAATCCCGGCTTACTAGCTCAACCTTTTTCGAGAAGGGAAAAAAACATCAACATGCAGTTCAAAGGGGATGCAATTCTATTTCATTCCATCTAGACCAACTCATTTTGGGAAGCAAAAATAAAATCAGCGCTACTTATTAATCAAAACTATTCGTTGCGACAACTAAGCAAGAAAATGAAACCAAACATAGTATGTTTTAACATGATAGAACCCTTCACATCATAAATAATTAGCAGCCTATCTGCTATCATCATTGTTCTTCGCACCAAATTTCTATTCAAGAAATCTGCTCAAACAGCCGCTACATTAAGCTATGATCTACTCACGAGCAACGACCAACCATCTATCAATGAATTAACATCCACACCTTCTCCCCGAAGGAATTTTACTGTACATATTTAATTAATTTTAGTTAACCGCTGGTCAGTGGCGGAAAGAATGTTCATACTTAAGTTATTATTGATATTTTTAATTGTTTAATTATAGATATTCAAGTATCAATATATTTTTTGTATTAATTTAATTCATTCATATTTGTTCAATTATAAGTTCAATTCTACTACTCAGATTAACATATTTACGTTTGTTTTTAATTATGTTTGTGTGTTTGCATTTTTCTTGTCTCGTTTTCCAATATGCAAATTACCTCACCTTACTCAATAATTTTTTTTTTACTTGCGAAAGGCAATTCAAGACATTTGAATTGTGCTATTATTTTTTTTTTGATTCGTCAAATCCATTTTTTTGTAACACAATTTTATTGACACATCTGGCCAAAGTACTTTTGTTGGACAGAGCAAATGTAAACCAAAATTTATTTGTATGATATTTGTATAATAAATCTTAAGTTAATTTTAGTTTTCTTTAATTAACAACAAAATCTATACTGTTTATTTATTGCAAGTATTGTAAATAACTTATCTAACTGCTTTTGTTGTTTAATCAAAGTGCCACCTGTTTGCAAGTCATTTGATCCATCAATCAATTTATCATCGATAGACCTACAGACGTAAATAAATTGAATGGGCGTTTGGATGAGGATGTTGCCAATAATTTACGGTGGGCTGTCGCTTGATTCAATTTCAAAACTTTTTCCTCATTTGTTTAATAGTAGAGACTTTGTAGTAACGGCAACGGTATTCCACGATGTTGCTCCCACAAACTTAAAGAAAGCCATGCGAGCATTACGTATGCATACGGGCAATTGCTGCTGTTGTTTGCTAAGAATGCGATCAGTGTTCGTATTCAATGTTGCGGTGAAATTGGTCCCTTTCGATGTTTAAACTCCTCTTAAATCGATTTTCTTCAATGCTTTAGGTTTTCCGCATGGCACAATGTTTTCACCATGGTTCTGGCTGAAGTTTGAAATCTTTTGAGCGGGTACTGCAAATGTTAAAAAGAAAACAAAAGTAAGTTTTAATTTGTTTGCCTTAAGATAACTTCGACCGATTTAAATTACAGTACGTAGAAATATATAGCAAATCAGCGGCGTCCCTACGCGACCTCTTGATCACAAAGCTTTATGAATAAAATTTTTGTTTAAGCTGATTAAATTAAACTGTATATACGCTATTTGTTTAAGGATCAAGGTTTGTTCTTCTTGTGCGACAAGTTTTGAAGTGCAAAACTTTTCCATTTCGTGGGTCAGCAAGATTTCGTTGAAGCTAATTACAAATTTCGTATTAATTTAAGCAAGCCGATATTTAAGCTAGACCGCGCATGCAAAGAATTTCTAAATCTGATAATCTTATAGGCCCTGCATATACGACTTAAATAATCTACGAGTTTGTTCGTGAACAATATACGTAATCTAAAATGTAGGAAAAGTTAGGAACATAAATAAGATATTTGCGCTCACGTTGGTATTTCTTCGTCAGTGGATTTTCGTTCAAACAGATAGCTAAATTAACGCGGTAATTTTTCTCGAATTCTGCCTTTGGAGTTTCTATATACTCACTTCCTTGCTTATTTTTATTTTCATATTCTGGGTTTGCTTGTTTAAAAATCTGTGTGTTCACTCCCGTTATTGCGACTTTTTTCCTTCTCTTTTTCTTCATGCTCGTATTTTTCCTCTTGGATATCTGCTAGGATTTTCCGCAAACTATTTTCGTTTCGCGTATTGCTTATTTTGGAGTTCACTTTAGATTCGCTATTGCGGCGACTCTATCGACTACGCCTCGTAGAACTGCGTGCACTGCAGGCACTGCAGCCTGACGTCTGTTGCATTTCGCTTGCCGAAAGTAAATCGTAATTTTTATCTAAAATTGTTTCTTCAACGCATTTGAGAGCACTGTAACGTGGCTGCATTTTTTTAACGGTATTTAAATGTTCAATATCGCCATCTTCGTGTTGTATTTCCTTCGCTGTACTTGAGTCAGTTTTTTCTTTCAATGTTCTGGAAGGTCGATCAGTTTTCTATAAAATTAATTTTGTTGGTTTCATTTTTATATAGATTATATTTGTACTTAGCTTCACTTTTTCAAATATAAGTTTTCCAAAATTTTCGATACAATTCTCTTGAAATTAAACATGAAATAATCTCATCACCATCCAATCACAATTTAATGTGAATTGTTAATTGTTCTTTTCTTCTTCTTAAATTGCCTAACTGTTGTTGTCAAATTGTTTGCCAAGATACGCTTAGGGTTGCCAATTAACGCTTTGTTCTCTCAACAAAGTGATTATCTATTCAATAAAAAGCATTTAAAAAAATCAATTTAGAGTTAACTAGTGAAAGCTGATATGAGCGATGAAAGATTTGGGGGACACCACAATGATGCTTTGTTCCTATTTTGGGAATGTAACATCAACTTTGCTGTCTTTTTAAGAAACTTTCTGGTAATTGGTAAATCACATGTTTCTGAACGTATATATCAAGCATTATCTTTCGTGAATTTTATTCGTAATCATGAAGTCGAGAAATCATTATGTTAAACTCCATAATGTGCTTTAATTTTGTGACACCCTCGAAAGCTTATTTTTGCATTAATTGCTCTATAACTTGAATATTATCATTTGACTAACGTCTGAACCTCGACGTATTTTAAAAGATTACTTTTGCGAAGCCGCTATAATTTAATTCATTAAAATATAAATATATATAGATTTAATTCAATCAAAAAATATATTAAATCAATAAAGTACGCAGTTCTCACAGCAAAATATCGTAAAAATGTTATCTGCATTAATTCACAAATTCTGATCTTTCATCGTATCTGAATATACGAAATGCGCTCTTCGGCCATAAACTCATTTATATTTGTACGCCGAAATATCTATTTGAGGAAATCCGGTTTGTCAGATCCAGACGTACCATGAATTGGATTCTTCCAGACCATAAGTATTTAAGACCATAAACACTCTTTTTTAATAACGCTGTGAAGTTATGGAATTCGCTACCGCCTAAAACACTATCGTTAGTGTGTATAGGTTGAAAGTAGCAATTAGAAAATTTTCTAGTCTTTCGTGTCGTGAATAATTATATACCTAGTATTTCTTGTTAATTATTTATACCCAAAGAGATCTTTTATGAATGTATTTTAATCCTGTTTAATGATAATTAATAATTATTTTAATTAATTTAATTCAATTGTAATTAAGTTATATTGATTTTAAATATTGCATTTATAGATAAACCTTTCGATTTTTTTGAATTTGATGATCTTGAGGTAAAGAAGAAATTGTAGCAATTTTCAAACTGTAAGTTAAATTATTTAACGTTGATAGTGGATCAAAAGACCCTATCCAGCTGATTTTCTATAACTTAACGATCGTTGGTACTCTAGAAACAACAAATTAAACACCGAGTCTCCATTGCGCTTCAAGCGTTTGATGAATTTGAAATATACGCCGTAGTCGGTGTAAAAGCAGCTAATACAATCTATACTTATCATTAACGTATGAAAGCTGTCATGCAAAAAAATTTGTTAATTACAACACATTACTGGTAAAATAATAGGAAGCGCTTTTGAATTTTATTCGATCTGAGTGTTTACCCAATTTTCGTAAGTAATTAAATGTAAAATAAACTTATTTTTGCTACCGAAGCAGCAGTAAACCAATAAAAGAAAAACTGAATTCACTAAGTAAAGGAAAACCAAAACAGGAAAAAACGCAATGTTTCTGTATTGCTGACATTAGTCAAAGTGTTAGTATAAAGTATAATATAATAAAAAATTGAGGTAGAGATAATTGCATTAACCAATTCGCAAGCATATTAGGTAGAAATTTACTTGCAATGGCTTGGAACACTGAGCGTTTATTTAATTCATCGCTTGAGAATATGTAATAGTAAATAATGATGCCGTTTCAGTAGCCACAAATAATGACGACGCAGTTTCCTTGCCTGAACCTTCAACCAGTGTAGTTTTCTTAGCCTTCAATTTGTCAGGTAAATATCATTAAGATGTTTATCATCATTTAAACTCTTCTTACAGTATTGTTTTTATTCTAGGAAATGTATTTCAAAATATATTATTATATCAAACTTGTGTCTACGTTTACAAATACAATATCAGCGGTTCAACGACAATATCCTGAAGTACAAGTAAGTAAAGCTCAAGGAAAACAACAAATGTTGGACCTGTACTTATATCTACATATAGGTACGTGAGTATTTCCCTCACTTGAGTTTTTTTTGAAAGGCAATCACAAAGATAAAATATTCATAATTTACACATAATATGAGGAATGAGTGAAGAAAAGAGTTATATAGAAAGTGCTTTCGGCATTCTACTCATCTTTTTAATAGGTCGCTCCGATTTCTTTACATGCCTGATAAAAGCAAACAGAAATGATTTCTTAATAAGTGTTTAGTGAAGGAATCTCAAATAATTCATAAAAGGGAAACTTTTAGGAAATAAGAATAATAGTTATTATTGTTATTATATTAGAACAATAATTTTCTTCTAAAGTTTTAATATTGATTTTTTTCTTTTTTGTTGTCGAAAAATTTTAATTTTTTAATTATTATTATTAGAACATAGAAAGAAAATCTAGGGCGTATAGATATTCGTTTTTTTCATTGTATTTATTGAACAAAAAAAATTTATCATTCATTTTTTGTTATGTTTACGGACACATACGCGCAAAATCTTACAAACCATAACATTCCTATGTGAAAAATTGTTGATAGCACGCACTTTAATCATGACCTAGAGATGATTAATGACAATATGAATAATGAAGAAAAAACAACAAATAAGCAGGTTCGCTTTGCCTTACTTTGATCTTAGAGTCCAACTGGACGTAACAAAGGTGATGCTTTGAATATGGACACTGAAGCTTTGAAAAAGTTTTCTTTTAAGACCTTTGTCCACTTTTGATTCTTCATATTTTCTATTTTTTGTTTTGTTGTTGTTGTTGTTTTAAGAAAATTTGCGTCTGATAGATAAATAGTGTTTCATGCGGAAGTAAATAAAACTTTGCATACTATGAAAACATAAATATTTAATTCAATCTGATTTTTTCACAATTTCATTTTTTTGACTACATATGTACAAATATGTACAAATATTGATTATAATAACAATTATGAAACACATACACGAGAAATTTATGTGTTAATATTATTTATGTACATGTACATATTACTTACTAAAATTCCAGCACAAATCCAAAAAATTTATATAATCAACAACATAAAATACACAATAATAACACACATAATAACACATAAATAATAATAATATTTTAATGCCGCCAATAGAATTCGAATTCTTATAATAATAAAAAATTAATAAAATACACTCACGTGATTAGATAGCCGGTGGGAACATTAATGTGAATAAAAAATGTCACTTGTTATTCTCCAATTTTTGTTACAAAATTGAAGAATTTCTTCCACTTTTTTTTCTTTTTATTTTTTTTGGGGTTTTTATTTTTGTTTTATATAAATTTTCTTTTTTTTCCAATTGTCAGCTTTAATTACTTACTTCGTAAATAAATTTACGTGCTTTAATTAATTCGTAAAAAATTACTGTGAATTAACAGGAAAAAACCGTTAGCTGGTTGTTTTGCAAATGAAGACCAAGTGTCGAAAATTTACCCACTTTCCATCAAGCACATAAAAGAAGAAGAATGAACGAAGTCATAAAGAAGAAGACAAAAGTATTCTTTGAAATCATATGTTATACTGTGTTAATCCTGCCGATTGCTGTTAACTCTTCGGATTACTGTTAAGAAACCGCTTATCAAAGTAAAGAAATTCACAGAAACAGAAACAAGAAGAAGAACAAAGTGAAGAAACAAAAAAACATCGGCATTAATTTGAAAACGATGTGTCTCTATAAAATATAAATGTGTAGACAAATTGATTAGTTAGCTCGATTATTTTATATTCCATACAATATATCGAAAAGCAGAATTAACGAAAATACGGAAATAGAAAATCGTGGTACAGACGTAGAAAAACAAGAAGAATTTTCTACAAAACAACTGGAATTCAATTCAGACCGCAACGATGAAACCGAAGTTGGTGGTGATTACTTACTTCGCCGTAGAAAGATTCCTTAAGCTTGTTGACGTACAATGCGACATACATTAAACACAGTTTTAACGTTGACCATTCGACTGCTCTTCGACTGCTCTTATGCCTCGCGATGTGGCTTTGAATCGACAAACTTAGCTGCCGTTTAGGTAGTCATTGATATAGTTTTGCCAAAATATAGGCATAGGATTTTCTTTTACTTTTGTTGTTGCACAAGCTCTCCACTTGAATAGTTATTTCATATCATTATTATATCCTACGTCGGTACTATGGTAGAAGAGTATATTAAGTTTGTGCGGTGAACGCTTTTGAAAATGGTTCGGATCGGACGATTTTTTCGAATATTCTCCTGCCTTAATTTTTCCAATCTATATGGAAACTTCTTTTCCTATTCAATCTCTCGAATGTTTCCTTATCTTCCTTTAAAGAAAAAACAAAAAAAAAACCTCGCTTTGTATTCTTTTTTAGATAATATAAAGCACACGAAAATTCGTGAAAATATTGCACACTTCAGGTGTTTTTGAAAAGATTGTATCTAAAATTTAGTTATATATAAAGATCGTCGTCAAAAATCGGATAACAATAATTGGTCCTCAGTGTAATGTTTTCAAAACTAGTTTGCCTGTTTTAATTTTGGAATAGACGGTTAACGCCTTTCTCTAAGCGCACTTGGCGCTCTTCGTACTCACATTTTTTCACATTTCTAATAGATCGATAAATTTTTAATGTATCAAAGCTTAGTTTAATGAACATTTGATCTTCACGTAACAAGACGTACATCATGACCCGCTTAGTGATAATATGTTCTTACTTGTACCCTACATAGTTTGTGATACAACTAAGTCCTAAGATCATCTAAGAATTCAATTAAAAAAAGTTTTGTTCGACTAGCTGACCCACCAATCGTAATTAGTAAAATATTTTGTACAACTTTATAGGAATAAATAGCTAAATCTAAGTGATGCATTTTTTTCTTTTCAGAATGGTTTTGAATGAGGCCAGTTGCGCTAGCGTGATGATTGGCAATATTTTAACTGGTTATATATATGAGGCCACTAATGCAATTACCGTGTTCAGCATATCAAGTGTCTTGCTGTTCTGAGCACAGTTATATGTTTACGTGTTTGTAGTGGAAAGTCTAAAATCAGAACAAATTATGACCACAGAGAATGTGAATATTCATAATTTAATAAAAATTGAAATTCTTTTGAACATTTGAACAGCGATTTCTTTCTTTATATATTAATTTTTAATTATCTTTCTTTGTTAACATTCTCAACTTTTTCATTGTTAGAAAGATTTCAACCTCTTTGGCCAGTTGTGCTTTGGAATGCACTTTTCGAGCTACCGTAGTATATTGGGGGGCCTACTATCGCAATCGGGGGCCATACTATCGCATGTAATTCCGTCCACCGAAGTGGGTGAGTAAAGGTTTGAAAATATTTTTCGAAAAAAAAGATAATTATGAATTTCTTCGCTTTAGTGAAAATTTATGCTTCAACCACTTCACTGGAATCTTTATCGCCGTTAATATGCTCACCTTTGTATACGATAGTATATAATGCTACATTGTCGTATTATCCGGGCGTATTTAATTTCTTTAGAGCCGGTTTATATCTGCTATGTTACACTTTCATTGCGTAAGTTAATTGCGCAGAATCTCAACACTTTAAGCCACATAAGCCAGATGTCAGTTCAAAATCAATTTTAATTAATCGCAAATTTGTAGCTGCCATGGCAATGTGTGGGGTATAAAAAAGAACATATTGTTAAGTCAAGCAAGTTACACATCCCAGCGAATTTTCGGTTGTTAATTTGCTGAATAACAGAAGAAGAAGAAGAAGTGAAGCAAGTTCATTGAGTAACTTTGATGTGTTTATTATAAGATCTTGTTACGGAAACATGAAATATTTATGATGTGAAGCTTTGAAGCTTTCAAAGGAGATTCAGTAATGCGCAGAAATATAAGCATAATGAGGGTCAAATGTACTTAGATAAGAAAGGGGCGTCGTTTATTTCAACATTAAAAGAGGAAAATATGTTTAAAAACATTGAACAACTGAAGGCTAATAGTTATTACCCGAAGTTTGACGGCCTTCTTTATACTTAGTAAAATTTCAGTACACACGGTTTTTCAGATGCTTTATAATATCTACAAAGGAGTATAAATTTTTATTTCGCAAACTTTTGAAATTGTTTGATTGAATATATATTAAGAAAATAAATTTCCTTGTAGATTGAGGGAACTGAAGAACATTTATTCTTTCGGTGGAAATAAATTATAATAATGATAAATCTTAAAGCACTAGCATCTAAAGCTATCGGCTTTATTGAAAACTCGTGCGGTACGTGAGATTTAAATCTACTACCATTAAATTGTTAGTCGAGATCCTTTGCGTACTCGGATCGGTTGTTTTGAAGAGCAACCATATTTGACTTCCTTAAGCCCGGCTTTTAGCAATTTGAGCTGATGCACAACTTTTCGACATGAAGACTTCTTCCGAAATGTGGCTTTAAGTGTTGGCGCATTTATCTGCGCATATAATGAATATCTCTATTTACTTTTAGAATAATTTGTGACATTGAAAAATTAATTGGAGAAAGCACTGCTTATGAACACATACGCAGATAAGTCCAGAATATTACATTCCTTTTTTTATTTAGTTAAATAAAACTTAGTTTACATAAGACAATTAATATGTTGTATTACTTGAAAAGTTTAATACTTTCTTTAATGCCTTTGCTACATAATAAAAGCTAAATTTTTTTTTTAAATATTGTATTTCTGTGCTCTTATAGATAAGCGGATTCACATAACCGAGAATACTCTTATTTTGCAAAAGCCAAAAAAAGTACTGAAACTCGCGTGGATACCTTACTTACTAAGGAGCAGACCTGTTACCTTAAAAGTTTTTTTTATAGTCCTCTATATTTCAAGAACCGCTTAAGCAAATTTTTTTATTCACTTATATCGATGATGGTGATAAATTAATTCGTTAACTATTAGCGAACTTTTCGTACACCGTAACCTTAATATGGTGTAAATATCCTATTTTTTTTTTACAATAAAAATATAGATAATAGATAATAGACAATAATTCTTAATAAGTACATATCGCAAACGCACATAATATTACAAATAAAGGTCAATGTTCAAATGTAAGACGATTTAGTTTGACCATCTTTCCATCTATTAGTTATAAATCAAGCTTGATTGTGAATATAACCTACCCACAGTAACCAAGTAAACTGTTATTTGATGTCTAAAATGTATAGCGATGTAATGTTTGAAGGCAATTTTTCAGATACGGTGTAAGAACGGTAATAAACCATTTACGATTAACTAGTTAACTGTTTTGCCGGGTATACTCTTCATAAAAAAAGTACAAAATTTTGTGTCATGACGAGTATACTCGTTATGAATATTAAGTAGTGATAATTTGCGGTTTAGATTGCAGTTTTAGTGCAAAACTGAAGTGTATTCGTAAACGTAAGTATTTTAAGGCCAAGTGGAAATAAAACGAACAAGTAAAGGTTGACATATAATTATTATAGAAAAACCTCATATGATATGAATTGTTTTTCGTACTTTTGTGCACATTTTTTTTTTTTTTATATTTTATATCGAAAAATATCAAGATAACGTTCTAACCAACAATATAATTGAATAGACAAATTTATACGTTCAACAATGTAACAGCAAACTGAAATATTAAATTAATTTCTCATGTTTTTTTTTCATTCATGGGCAAATTATTTATGTTAATTTAAGTAAATAAATAAATCTGCCCAGTGTACTTGTCAGTTTAACGATGACTTTTCCAAAGATGTCGAAAGAGTTAACTGATCGATAAAATACTGTACAATTTCTGCGTTTTTACTTAATATACTACAAATTGAGAAAAACGTCCTAAATTGAATTCTTAAATATTTTATTTTCCGAATTTATGTAACTACAGGTAAGCTTAACTTGACAAAAAATCAATATTTTTCTTTTTTGTTTAGTAAGTAAAAACAAAAAACATTGCCTTCAAGAATGAATCTCTGTATATAACTTTCAACTCAAATACTTAGCAAAGAGAGTTAGACATCAAATTTTGGTTTCTTTAAGTCTAAAGCGAAAATTGAAATCTTTATTAAAAGAAATTTTATAATACATTATATATCATAAATATTAAATATAATTATCTTTAAAAAAGAAAAAATCACAATAATTTTTTATATTTTTTTTTGTTGTTTTTTGTTGTTTGTTTACAGTCGTGTCACTACAATTCAGTTTTTTTTTATTAAAAATTTTGTTCGTAAAAATATATTTCGTATTAAATACTCAATAAATAGTTCGCCTTCTTATTAGTGCGTATTATAAACTAAAAGGAAAAGAAAAAAAAGAGGAACTAATTCACCAAAGCGTGCCATAATCGTTTTAACAACTTCCCATAATGTTCTTTACAAGTGACTTTAAAACGATAAATAAAACTGAAAAGAAAAATTAAAAAGAAAAATATAAACTTAAACATATTCTTTTTCAATTTTTTAACAGTTTTGTTTTTATTTTTGGAAAGTTGTAATTACGAACTGCCGTCGAGTAAAGAAGAGTCAAAGACAAGCAAGTGGAAAAATTATATTCGGTCGTGACCGAACCTACTTTACTCTTCACCGTTAACCTAAAAAAGGCTGTTTTCAAAATAAAAGTTTTTATCGCATAGGCATTTGGGCGTTGTAGGCGTATCCTTGGAAAAGTTTAAGTCACTTCCAAATTCTCTTGCAAATTTATAGGTGATACGGACAGACAGAATGACAGACGAGCAGGCGGACGTGTTTAGGTGCATTCCAATTTGAAACTAGCTAAGACTTTGTTTACTTTAGGAGTTTTTGAAGTTTGTTGCAAATGTAATGAGCAAAAAACAAATTTCATATTTCTTCTGAAAATCAGAGTTGTTCTCAGTTTACGCGATCCTGGAGTCGGTTTGTAGTTCCTGTTCTTAAGTAAACTCGATATCTAATTTGCATTTTGGATTGATAGCCCTCATTAACGAGAATTCAGTTAATAGTGCTCGATTGCGTATAGGTGTTTGCTCGACTTCGAACGTAAAATGTCATATTTTAGCTCAGAAGCAAAATAGATATCGAGCTTCATGTTTAAAGGGAAAGTAAAGTAAAATATCTGCGCAAAAAATATTGATAAAATGAATGGAATAGGTTACCTAATTTTAGAAATGTCACAATGTTGGCAAAAATAATAAAATAAAATAGTTACTTTTGGGTGCTTTTACCTGTTGGTGCCATCACATATAGAAAGGGATAGATGAATGTGAATTTACCGAAAAAATTTTTCAAAATAAATAAAATGATAAAAAGCGGAAATGTGGGGTTACTAGAAACTGTCTAAAAACGCATTTTACAAACGTGACAATTATTGCCTATTTGGCTAGTGTATAGGCAGGCAAATTCAATATGGAAATTCTACTTATCAAGTTAGCTGTTAAGAAGAAAAGAATTGTTTCAATTTATTAAACTTAACTTTTTTTTTCATAGGTTTTAATTTTTTCTTTTGTTTGTTAATTTATTTTCTCGCCTTCTTTGCATTTTATTGTTGTATATACAGCGATGATATCAAAAACATTTAGTTGTAAATGCAACGATCGAAGAGCCAAAATCCATATGGAAGCAATTGAAAACCATTAACTGAAAATGCGACCGTATCGTTTTTGTCTTTTGTATCACACGGTAACTGGATAAGGAGAATCGTTAACTTTGGCTATTCTGCTCTTTCATTTTATGTTAAATAATAGCGACGAAAACAAATACTTATGCTCTCAAACGAAATAGAGAGCCGACCAACTCTCTCACTCCGGTGCAAAACAAAACGTCAAGGCTTGCGTACAATGACTCAATAGGATTACTACAGTTAATTGAAGCTCGCTTTAAAAAGCGAGAAGGATTCGTTTTGAGTAGAATAAAAAAGAGTGAAACCAACTTACCTGGTATTCTAAAGAAGGAAAGTTTAGCTGTTTTGTGAGTGATTTTCGTATAACCGGGAGACAAAAAGGGAAAATCTGAAACTAGGTTAGACAGCGAAAAATACTTCTATATCGAAAAAAATTTAACGCTATATAATTAGAGTTTATTCAAAACAACGTATAAATTGAAGAAAATAAGGCGTGTTCTCGTCGTGCAGGGCATTGTGCCCGTTGCAAGCAAAGATGATAATAAAGCTGCATTTTTTTTTCTTTTTGAGAATTACAAGTGAAAAAATTATGATCAAAATAGCCTACGAAGTCTCTTTCATCTCCGAAAGATGGAAAATGAAAAAGGGAAAAAGTTCATTAAGAAAGTATGCGTTTACGCTAAGTGCCTTCCCTTACTGTCTAAATACCTGGGATGATTATTGCACTGTCGTATTTAAAACAACTGATGCTACTTTACGTAGCACAAAGCTGCATTTGTTCAGCTCTTCTCATACTCAGGACTTGGGTCCTTGTGTTGTACTTTTTCTTAATCGCGTTTACAATAACAAATCATCCTGTACATATAATAACTCACCAATGGAATTCAACCTTAGAAGTATATATAGCTGGTATATATATAGTATATATAGTCTTACTGGCAACTTTACAAACCAGTTTACCCATGGATATAAAATAAAATATGATATGAATGATCAACATAGCGCGTACAGCATGGTACGCGTTCTCGCAAAACGGGAATACGGTGTAAGAGTTGGTTACATTGATATGTAAAGTTTTTGTGAAAAGCTGGATGACTTGTTTGAAGACTCAGGTATAGATGTAATATGCGTATCTGAAGCTTGGCTCCATCCTAACTTTTCAGATAGAGTTGATCGTTTTAACGGTTATAAAATTTATTGTGTGGATAGACTGACGCATGCTGGCGGAGTAGCTAACTATGTAGGAAGTAGCATTCGTGATAAATACTTTTGCAAATCGCAAAATAGCTCATTGAAATTGTTTAAATTCAAGTTTTGGCCCTTTGACAAAAAATTTATTACGTTGAGAATTTATCGCCATGCTGTTTAGATATAATTATTCCTGATGACTTTAATTGCAATCTATTATCTGAATATTTACTTACAAATATTTCTCAATTCATAACTCTCCGGAGGTCTTTGACAGTAGTTGTGTGACTCAAGAAAATGTTTTCCAAGCCGTTCTGTGTGTAAAGTCAAATACCTGTGGTCTGGATAAATTGCATTCGAAATATATTAAACTTTTATTGCCGTATATCACAGATATTATGAACACAATAATCACGACTAGCCGCTTTTTTGGCAGCTGGAAGCGTGCATAAATACTACCTGTTAGCCAAACAAGTCAGTGATTACCGCACAGAAAATAATATCGAAAATATTCAGACCACAATTTTAGCATCTCGAGGACATGGTCAAATAAAAAGAATTAATCGAAATATCGCAGCTATTATGGCGCAACTATCATCGCCTGATTCATGCAAACGGTGTAAAGTGCTTGGACAAATTTGAAATGCAATAAATTCTACTTGGATAAATTCTACCTGGAACACGTATGAAGACCAATGCAAGGAACGGGTTGTTGGAAATGTTAGAACACGAAGTAGCCACTAACTACATTAAAGAGCAAGATAAAATATGAAAGGGACTAAAGAGAAAATACAGGTGCAAGATACATACATATAAGCCATGATAAATATCGCAAAAAAGGAAGAACATATAAAGTTTGAGAATTACTGCCTAAAACGGCACAATTTGCCACAGGAAAAAAGCTGACGAAAAAGTATTTAAGTGCATGCCGTATTGTTAAAATTTGGCATTATGATGTTGAAAAGGTCCGCGAAATACAGTCGCATGTGTAGATTATATGAAACCGCGGAAATCTTTCAAAGAAGAAAAAGAAGCTATATTGTTAGCTGGGACAGATGACGCGCAGAATGGCCAAATGTAAACTGTAGATGCCTATAACAGCAGAGTTAAATTGCCGCCAAATCTTCATTTATTCCGTGCACACTGTTTAGTTGCCCACTTTGGTACATCATTCGCATATATGTGCACATTACTGTGTACTACACATCTTAATAGATCAATTATGTACAGACTGAATAGGAATGGTCCTTAGGGAATACCTTTTGTGGTGGTGACGTACTCTGGTACCATATTTGAGCATGTGACAACCTGCGGTATGCGAGAAGTTTTACATACTTTCAAGCTTACCGCAAACAGTGTCACGAGCAACCGGATCAAGTGCCTTTGAAAAGTCTAATAAGACGAGGGATTTAAATTATGGTCTAAGAGATATTTGTGAATTTGATTATACAGTAATTTCTGAAAAACTTTCAATTGATATGTAAGCACCCCTATAGGCGGTTGCTTTGCAGCAAAATAAACTAAACTAAATATATTTACAATGTCCAACGAATGTGCCAGTTTTCGCGTCTGTATATCGGAGTACAGTGCAATCTGTAACTAATTTAAAGTAGATACGCAGTAAATAGTGTCTACATTTTTTAATGCTTTTTTGATTTCCAACCTATAACTGCGAAGTAGCTTTTTTTGTACAAATATTACACCAAATCCGGCTCCCGATTCATCTATATGCACTTCTGTCATGGCCTTTCTGTCGTATACATATATATATATAAAATTGGTTCATTTACTGACGCTGTTTTAAGACTGTTGAATGCATCGATTTCAAGTTGGTTCTCTTTTTTAAGTTTTTAAATCTCACGATGTCTCTCCACCTCCGCAATTTAATTATCTCTCTTTGGACATCTCTCGATTGATTGTGATTCATACCTTTTAATTTTTCATTAGCTTTATCTAGTTCCTTGGCTACATATTCGTTTTTCGCAGTTTTCTCTTCTAATTTTTATTTCTGAAATGTTCAATCTGTGATTTTGTTTCTGCTTTGTTTTGCCACTGCTTTTCACAGTTCTTGTACCCCTGTTTCTTAGATTCTACTTTGTTGGCTGTTTTGGCCACTACTTCCACGATCTTAAGATAAACATCAGAACAACTGTCTATTAAACAATAGTTTGGTACACCGTTTAATAAAACTTTTTCGTTCTATTTCTTTCTACAGTAAGGCTTCGTTTCAAGTTTGTTTGTCACAATTTTTGGCACATTTAAAACATTTGGTTGGTGATTTGCATTCTGCTTTTTTATGTTCTGTTGCACTACTGTTACAACGGTTCTTCTATGTTATAACACGATGTTTCGTACCTTTCATATTTTTCACGAAGCAGTTTAAATGTTTTACCTGCGAATATAGAGTGTTTATACTTTTTTTTAGTTCTTAATCCATTCACTTTGTATTGGGTTATTAAAAGGTCATTAACTGTATCTGTTTGTTAAATATGATGCAAGTTTTTTGCACCAACTTCTTTACGACTAAAAACGATATGAAATTCTGACTTGGAAAACCAAACGAAATAATAACGTTATATTTTATACTAGCTAGATGTTCAGTGTTTAAAAGAAGAAAGAATAAAGAGCATTGAAAACTGACACATATATACGCGTGTTAAAACCCACTACTACGGTATACATATGTACGCATACGAGCGAAAAAGAGAGAACTTATAATTAATTTAAAGTAACTTAAAGCCATGTGAATCAGTAATGTATTACATTGCCTTTCCCTTACGCAAACGCAACTAATAGCTTAGACCTTAGGCAACCTTGTCAGGAACGGTACCTATAGTAGCAATTTCTCTCGTATGAAGTTTGTATTTAGGAAACAATTAATTTTCTAATTTATTGATATATTTTGATAACTTTCTGCGTATTTTCGCACTGTTCACCCTTTGGTCAAACTCATCTGCGAACAAACATTTTAATCGCATACTTGTTCCGCTTCTAGAAAAAGTTGTGCTGCTGCATCTACTATTTTATTACGCGCTTCCACATACTTTTGTTCTTCAGATAAGTTATACGCGTTTCCATTTCGTTCAAATGCTTGAAATTATTTTTTCAGCGATATTGTTTTACCATCAAAACATTTAATAATTTTCGGAAACGATTTTATAGAAACGTTTTTTTCACTTGTAGGTTCGTTACCCTTTTTTAATGTTAATAGTTTAATTAGTTCACTTAATTCATTGTCTTTGATAGTCATCTTTTCAACTGCGCTTGTACAACGTGGTTGACCCTCGAACGCAAAAACTGTACGCGTTTGCTTGCGTTTTTACTCTTTTTTCACTTCAAACACCTTTGTAGTCTCTGACAGGAGCTTGCCATTGACCAAATTGTATGATGCTGCACAAAGTGGCAAAGTCTGGATAAACAACACGTGTTCGTCGATCACCTTATCCGTTAGACTGTAAATCTCTTTGATGACAATTTCATTCCTGCAGAAGTTTTTGATTTCTTTTCTGACATCAAAAGGGGCATGTGAAAATCGTTTGCCCACAAATCACTAAGATTTAACAAGCAACAATAAAAGGGTTTTATAAACAGATTTTTTTATCGATCGAAACTGCGTTTATTTGACTTAACAAAGTTCATTTAAGATGTCTAAAAAGTGCCTTTCAATGTTAATAAATACACGTGAGGATTTCCTTGATATAAGATGATGCTCGTACGTATTTTGGTGCTCGTGTATTATTTTTATGCACCAGCTACACGCGCCTATACGTACAAATACGTAGAAACACGTCTATGTCGATGATGCTGGGTCGAGTTGAGTTTCCATTGCATCGTGTAAGACAAGCACCTGTCTGACTTCCTTGTTTATGACAATATGTGATAGACCAATATTCTTTGATAGTGGTATTTCTGTCGCACTCTATACATATATAGCTGTGCAAATAACGCCAAGTTTCTAATAAAAGCAATCATGTCCATTGTAAGCATAAAGCGTATGTTTGTTTGCATCTTTTATGAAAGGGAAGCCAAGTTCGAAATAATAATTCCGCACGACCCTCCACGTTTTTTGCCGTATTCCTTATCTGAATTCTATATAGAGTGCGGCAAAAGCACTATTAATATTTAGTGTGAATAGCCGATTCTGTCAATTCTTATGCGAATACTGGCATATACGTAAAAATTTATGTCGTAGTTTATAAGTAAAGAGCGAGCAGCTCATTTTTTTTTCGAAAGCACTGAGGGTCTTACGTTACGTTGCACATTTTCAATAACCTACCTTTCAATGTTTCTGTAAACTTAGAGCATACATCTTCATTTTTGCGTCATTTTGAACATGTTTAAAGTTGTCGTTATCGAACTAGCTTTTTGACTGGTATTGAAGTTAATCTTTTAAATGTACTTGCTTTTGCTTTAATTTATATTTTGTCTATTTTTGGTTAATACATTTTAACTATTCTTGCAACTTTCACAAAAGACATTAAACTCGTGAAATACGATGCTTGTTGGCCTAAGTTGTGTTCACTACAATTACATCAAGACAATAAGTAAATATATTAAAACAATACTAAAATAAAAATAGCAATAAAATATATAATTCCTCATTTTATTATTACTACGGCAATGAATTTTCAATGTGTTTAGTAGTCAATGAATATTAACAATATATAACGAAATAACACTTTCCAAAGAGGTCTTGATGGTTTGAAAGAAACCACACATTTTCAAATTTACATAAAAAAAAAAAAAATTTATGATTTAACAGTGTTTCATTGAATTAACATATGCTGAACATCGACGCTTATTGCGTACATTTTGACATCGATTAGTTGGAATTGTAAGAAATGCAAAAATGGAATAGGATGCAAAACACAACAAATACGATCCGTAATTAAATGGACTATTTATGTAAATATATACTTCTGTTGTTATATGTTAAATCTTTTAAATAATCAACACGTCTATACAAGCTAACCAACATTTTTTAACCTACGGAAAATTTTATGCCGTAAGTCACGATATGTCGAGTTGATAATGTTTTTTATTTACCTTCGAGAATGTACTTGTCTTATGTGCAGCCAACATCGTTCACCCCAATTTGTTTTCATTTTTTATGATTAGTATTCTGGTGATGCGTCGTTTATTTTTTGTATTAAAAGTTGCAATCTTAGGATTAGAGAGCAACATTTTCTGGGGCAGCGATTTTGATTTAAACATCTAATGAGCTGTATTATTTTCAGGACTATTTTTACACTGTGCTAAATTTTTGTTTGTTCCTTTGCTTAATCAGTGTGTTTATTTGTTGTTAGTTAGAGGAAAATTGTGGGCAAAAATCTGTAATCATTATCCTGATAAACATTGGTTTGTATATTTGCGGTAGATTGAGGCAATATAAACTGTTCTGATGGTTTTGATGGTGGAATAATAGAATAAATACTTTGCAAATCTTCATCTGGTCACTCCAATCTGGAACACAACATTCAAGTAGATATTAAATATATAAAGTCAATATTTATTTATTTATTAATTCGCTTTTACTCTCTCGTTTAATAGCTTCGACATTTCTATTTTTACTTGCGGGGTATATTGGTTATTTAAATCTTGAAAGCTTATATTGAGCAATTTTTTATAGGTTTTTTTTCTAAATTCAAACCATACACCATGTCAAATATAATGACACGCATTTACGTATGCGCGTATCGTGCTTAATGAAATTATAAAAGTCTAAATTTGTCTCCCGTATGTCGATTGTTCCAGTATTCAACATTACAGAATGTAAATCCTCGTTGACCACATTTTTTCGCATCTATGTTTATACATGTGTATGTATATATAATATTCAATGTACAGTGCATAAGTGTACATGCGTCTAAAGTAAAGGCAAAGTCCTAGAAAAGGGATGGTTTAAGTTTTAAGCGCAAATATATTGTATTTGTATGCCTATTCAACATATTTGTTTGTATACAGTGAAGGAAGTTTGGGGAGCATGATGTAAATATTTAATTTTTCGACACTGTAACTAAAAGGATTTGAAATGCGTGTGGCAATATTACAATATAAATGTAGCTGGGAAGATAGATAATATCAGTGACAAATAATCAGAACCCACAAGATTCGCTACGGATGATAAAAATGAGAAATAAGTGTCTACTTTTAAATAAATTTATATTTAACCATGTATATTATGTGCAGGTACTCTAACCAAAATTCTAATGCCTAGCGATTCCTAAATATTGCAAATGGGCGAGATATTAAGAGTATCTCGAATTAGGGCTGCGCAGTTTGTTTTTCTTTTTGGTTTTAATTTATCAAATTGTTTGCAAAATATTTACCACAAGATATTTGAAATGAAAATTCCTGTGTACTCAAAAAATATTCGGTTTTAGTTAATAGGCTGAAAACTAATAAAATCTTTAACGGATGTTTAATGCAATTGGAAAAACACTAATATTCTCATCCACTTCAATAAAGCTTTTTGGTTATTTTTTTTTTCTTGTCATTTCATTTATAAAATTCAACAACCAATATTGGCCAAGGGTTTCAATTCCGTTTGTCCATCCGTCGACTGCCAAATATATTCTAGTATATCTTATAGCTGTAATGAAAAAGAGGAAATGTGAACAAAAATGTTGACAAATATTCGTTAATTACGCTGGCATATAAATTTAAATTTTTTTTTCTGTACTTTTGGCTAAAGGGGAATTTTTGTGTTCTGATGAATTTAAGTACATCGGAAATATCCGTTAAAAGTATATGTTAGCTCTAAAGATTTTTCTTCATTAGTTGTCACTTATTATCTTAAATACTGAAAATATTGAAAATAGGTATTTATTCCAATCAATTTATTTAACAACAGGGATATTATGTTAAATGTTACCGTTCGTACCTTTATTAATGTGTGCCTCTCAATTCACTTCCAATACTTTTCGTTTTATTATCCATCACTAGCCCGCTCAGAAGTCAATTTTTCCTGACATATTTTATCCATATTTCAAATTTCTTGATGAAGTTTCTCCCTATGTTCATCAGTCGGCGGACCGTAGTTTTCCGAAAAGTCATTTTTGTGAGAATGCAAAAAATATATTTTCAATGGCATGTTACAACAAATGATTTCATATCAGGCGACTAATTAAACGTTGATGATATTATTTGTTCGTTTAGAAGATATGCTTGATAGCCATATTTTCGTTTTGTATTGTTTTGATTGAGCTTGACTACAACGTCACAGCGGAAATAGCAATACCTTATGCATATCAAAGACATTTATTATATTCGGCATGCGATCTTTTGACCTTACCTGGTTTTATTGTGGTATGGTAGCAGAGTATATGTGTTCTCTGCATTGGGAAAACCATAGCTAACTTAAATTTTTATGAACCCGATTATCAATTAGGAAAATAAAGGCTATAAGAATTGTCTGTTTTCATCATGAATACATTTAGGTTACAGGTCAGCGTAATAAGATCTATTGATATCAGTAATAAAATATATTGATGTAAAATGTGCTTGAACACACACAAGAATTTGTTAAAAATTTTAGCTGAAAGTGGCCTAAAACGAATATAGTTTTTTTGCTTGCTAAAACAGAAAGAAGGGAATTAGATATTGCCCTTTTTTGTGTGGCTAGATACAATCTAATTACAAGCATACTACATGTAATTCTTCCAAGTTATCCATATAAATACCTATTATTTATCTGAAATAACTACATATGGCTACGCTTGGTAATTCAAATAGTGGTTTATGTGGACATGTGTAACATGCAACACTGGCATTTATATATGATGTCTAGCAAACACTTCTTACGATAACTTTTTTTTTACTTTTTTTGTTTATGAGAAAAGCAAGCGTTGATTGTCCGTCAAACTATGAATGCGAAGTAAAGAGAATATGATAATATTCTTGATAAGCTAATCGATTTAAATTCATAATTTTGAAAATCTTTACATCTTTTTCATGCAGGGAATTACACAGAAACCGTATCTTGCATGCGTCTTCCAAACTTGTTAGAGAATGTTTTATTATAACTGAGGTTTATATACACAATTCACACAGTTGCACATAAAGGTATGAGTTTAATATTCCCAATTGAGTTACAATTTTTAGTATCCAACATTTACCATTGGTAAGTGATAACCTGCCTGCTCGTGTAACAGTCCAATCTATCATTTCTTTTTAAGATAGTGTTCATTTGTGAGAGCATTCATTAGGTGGGTATAAAATGACAAATACTTGAATTCTCTATAATCTTGTCAAAAATCTCATCTTCGTTATAAAAATAGGGAATGGCATACTATGCATCTGCGAACGAAGTGATGTTATTTACAAAAGATCCATATTCATATCCATATTATTCATTAAACAGTTTAATTAACCGTTTTATTGAAGCTGAAAAGTATTTAATAGCAGAATATAGAGTTTTGTCCCACTCTAAAGAGACTTCTAAGTCCAAAATTAATCAATTCTATATACGCTTTGTACCAAATCTGGATAGCTGATGAAATGAAGAATTCTATATCCGAATTCTATATATAGTAAGGCAAAAACGCCACTAGACTAACTGATTCCCTATAGCAATGATGTTTTTATCTCTGTTTTTTTTAGCCTTCAACTTTTAGCCACAATGGGTTAAAATGCAAGTCTAATAACTCCGATGCTTCGATGTTGGAACTGAAATTTCTAAAGACCATGAACTAGACTGATAAGGTTTTTTATAAGGATGTTTTATTTGAAATAACTATCAATCGCTTAAACATGCTCACTAACTTAATTTTTACCAATTGTTGATACGTACGAAGCTGTATCTAAACTTGCAATAGAGAATTAAAGTAAACAAATGTACATTTTTTGTAAATTTCATCCAGAATTTAGTTATTGCGGCGATCGCATATGCAAAATTTAACAGACATTTTTTTTAATTGTAATATATATCACGATCACAGAGTGTCATTTAATCATCGAATATCTGATTGTGACAAATTTCAACTCGTTGTGTGTTAAAAGCATTCAGGGAATCATGTGTAGGTTTCTTCTATTTTTTTGATTCTCAAATGTTATTTAAAGTATTATTGACGCCACGTATTTTAATTCAATTTTCGCTTTATTGCAGCGGGTGCGCGGATAGAAATGTGCAAAAAATTGCTTACTAATTACGATATATGTATATATGTTGAATACAGGAATCGCAACGAATATGGGTGAATATTAGAAAACTAATGATAACAATTAACTTTCGTTGATCAGTATTGCAATATTTATTCTAAATTTGCAATCTTAAAAATAAGTTTGGCCGTAAGTAGGGAATGCGTCAGTTTGCTTTTGGTCAGATTTAAGTAACCAGACACTGATGTATACTGAAATCAAATGAATGTTTGCTGGTTGTTAAATAGCTGGGCGGAACTCAATGAAATGATGGGCAATTATCTGCGGGAGGTCTTGTTTAAAGTCAATATTATTACAGGTACACGTAAAAAAAATTTATTGAAAAATTCATAATCGCATTTAGCAAAATAAAATTTAGCTAAATAATTTATGAGTTATTTAATAAAAATTGCCATCAAAAAGTTTGAAAGAGGAATTCAAAAATAGAAATTCGAAACTGAGAAATTTAAGTTTAAGTTTTTTTTTTTCGTAGATTTGCTGATGATATTATATATTTTCACTTACTCTTCGACTATTTTAACGCAATGTATCGTAAAAATGACCTGGACTTAAAAAACTGTCTGTGAAAAATGTACTCATTTTTGTATTTAAACATAGGAATACTTACACTTACGTATGCTGGCTTCTATAAATGTAATAGAGAATACAATGAATCCTTTTTAAACAAATACAAACAAATGACAACAATAAGTTAAATATGTCCCCGTATTCGTAACAAATAAAAATGTCAAGATGCCGAGCAATTCAAGCGCGCTTGTTTACATTCAATTAATTCTTCATGCCGGCATACCGCTTCGCTTGCTGTATTATACGCTACATATTTTTTTAGATACACATATGTTTACATATATAGATGTTCCATAGTTTTTCAAACTATACATATGAATTGTGCTGAGTCCTGTTTCCGACCAGGTAGTGATAGCGTACTGCTTACTAGAGCGTATTATGTGTTCATTAGGTTGAAGATGTTGCACACGAAGTGCTTAAAAATATCTGTAGTAAACGAATGAAGTCTTTTTAAGACCTTTTTGGTATACAAAAGTTGTCAAACTGCGGGCGATGCTATTAACGGATGCGTTCGTACGAATTTACAATTGCTCTGCTTGTAAAAGGTTTGCCTTAAAACTCACATTTGTTTGTAGTGCAAGCATGAAAGTATATGCAAGTGTTTATCCTTTTTGTTGTTGACTAAAATAGACTTTTCTGCAATAAAGGAAACTAAAACAACACTGGAAGGAAGAAAGCAGTTTGCATAGGAAATGCTGCTAACGAGCAAAGCAAGCGTAATGTTTAAGGATGAACTTTTAAAAAAATATTTATGAACTGAAGCATTAAGCTTGAACCCATTTAGTGTCTTTTAAAGGTCCTATAAATATACTTTTACCGTCTGTCAGATTCTTCGAAGGGCGTATAAAAATTATTGTGAAATGATTGCAGTGTTCAGATAGTTTTTAAAAACCAGTGTCTATCTGCATGCTATTCACAAACGATAGGAACTCGCGAACAGGATGTAAACTGCCTAAGGGCCGTATTTTGGACAGAAGAGAAAACGATTTTTTATATTTGCTGTCTTTCACAATCTGCGCTTAGAATTTTTTTAGTACTTTTGCAAAAACCAATTAAGACATAATTTACTTTCTTTTGTCTATTACAAAAGAAAAAAAGTTTTTAAATTTTTTCGGCTGTAAACTAATCCTATAACGATATATATCAAGCAATTGTGTATTTGACGTATACGCATTGTTATATTTTGGTATAAAAGTAAGTGGTGTTGTTTACTTGCATTGAATGTACAGTTCTTAAACTAAACTGCATTCATCTAACAATCAGAAAATACAAAAGATATAAAATGTAATGTGCATACACGCACATATACAGAAGAACGCTGCGTCAAGAACAGATTAAGAAACTACATCCGGACTTACTTAAAGAAATTTGCATTACTTTGAATTTTTTGTGTGATTGAATTTATAAAATTACCGATATGGAGAAGAGTACTTCATTAAACATAAAAGCAGGATGTTTCTGTTCATTTGAACTCGATCAAGCTAAATGACATTATTGAAGATCATCCGCTACTCAATGAACAATTTCATCTCATTGCTAGCTGAGCAGAGAGAGGTAGGCAGCATTTGTATAAACAAAAAGATATCAGTGAACACAACTCATTGTTACCAAAAAAAAAAAAAAAAAATAAAAAAAAAAAAAAATAAATAAATAAATAAAAAACAATAAAAAAAAAAATAAAAAAACAAAGACTAAAATCGAATCGACTGGCGCCACTTGAAGATCAGACTTGAATGCGCATTGCCAAAGCTCAAAGTGGTTTTTTTGTCATTCATTGAATGAGGCAACAAAAATTGTCGTAGTGACCAAAAGAAGCCGAATAGTAAGTACCCTCTCGTACGCTTGCTGGTTTTGTTATATTTACGCCATTATATGAGCAAAATTGTGAATCTGGTTTTAATTAAGAAAAATGAATTGTGGGTCGTTTTTAGTGCATATTGCGCGCATTTCTTTCTGAATACAATCTTATATGTACTTTCTTTTCAATGTAGTATGATTTAACACAATTGTGAACGAGAATGTTACTTAAAAATCTGAAAAGCAATGCAAACGAATGGATTCTTGAATGTAAAAGGACATTGCAATAACACGACATAAGGATTTCTCCAAAAGTTTTTGATCGTCACCGCCATAAAAAAACGTGCATAGTCGCGCATACGTAGCCGTTATTTGAGGCGCCACTTGGCAATTCGATAATCGTCAGTAAGCTGTTGATATGGCAGCAACAGCAGCAGCGAACCAATTGTGTTAACAAGATGGAAATAGGGCTTATACTGCTTGAAGATGTTTATCTGATTGAACCTAAATGTATGTATAAAGATTAAGCGTGTTCGTGTGTATCCGTAGACAGAGTTACTGCACTGATAATTCAGCACTTTTCTCTTATTCGACATAGTTGTGAATATACTGTGACTTTGAACTAAAAACTTGTGGCTATTATTTCTTAGATGACCTGACATCAATTATTATTTTTTGAGCAAATAAATGCTGTTTAATCTGGTCTATATGTCGTTAGATACAATGTTAAGTAAATATCTGTATAGCAAGTGTTTATTTTTCTTTCTTTCTTACTATCGAAAATTCACCATTTCTATTTCGGCTAAGAGATCATACAAGAAATCTACATGTTCAATCAAATTGGTATAATGGAGTTCCCGTACCTACTTAATATTTGACTCATATATTCTCAAATACATTGTAAAACAACGAATTTGCAACAGACATTCGCCGACAGAGAGTGGTTTTTTGTTGCACTTTACATAAAATTCGGAAGAAGGATTCGACAAAAACTATGTAGAATTCGTATGGATATAGCTCTTGTAACTTGGTGGTTTCGCTCTCGTAAAAAATACAAAAAAAACTTGTTTTTAATTTACAGTTGCCATGGTTGCTTTCTTCCGCAAACAAGATTTTCGCATCACTTTTCATAGTGTTTCTGTCGAATTCTAGACCGCAACAAAAGCGCGATAATTCATATCTCAAACATTGTTAAGTAATGCACCTACCCGTGAATTTTGAATTCGATTTATCTCAAATCTTCAGTGAATAGACTGGTCAATCCGATATGAATGCCGACAAACTGTTAATTACCGTTTTAATGGGTGATCGCACAAAAAAGAAACTTTGGTAAAACAGGTGACCATATTATGCTGTTTTTGTCATATCAAATCGCTGTTAACTTTTATACGCACCCCTTAAAGATGACGTGTACTCGTTTTATCAACTCGTTTATAACACAAAATAAATGTTCTTAATCAGTCAGAATTTTTAAGTGGGCGCTGAATTTAATTTTTTTGCGGCAATCTATATATTGTAGAAATAAGATAAAGAATGCGACAAAAACGAATTAGTATTTGTAATTTGTTTTCACCTCCGCCAAATATACGATTAAGAGAGACAACTACATAATTTTAATATTAATTGTTATTTAGTTGTCTCTAGCTAACAAATAAATTAATATTTAGTTGTCTCAGACGCTTACTTCAATTTGCAAAGCAGCAAAAATGAAAGTAATGTAAAAATTCGGATTTTCTAATTAAAAAAATTTATATTTACTACGAAAGTTTCTAATATAAATATTTACTTTTTTCTGCCTAAATATTTTTTAGCAAGCCAAATGTATCTCTGCCTTGTTTTAGCCTTTTCCGTTCTTTGGTTTTTTCCGGCGCTTTTTCTTTTTTAATAACACATGTTTTTTGTTTGCTGTTGGCATGATTACCTAAAGTAAAAACTTGGCCTCGTTTACAGTTATACGGAATTCTATTCAGAATTGATTCAATAAAAATATATATAGAATTGCATTTATATCGAGAGTGCTGTGCAAAGTGCGACAAGAATACCACAGTATATGTATAAAGAGAAAATGCAAAAGAGTTTGATTCTATGAATATTAATATACGTAGTAGAGAGGTACATATATTCTCCGTAAATCATCCAATACCTTGGTCTGAAGCTAATTATTGCGTCTCTATCCTCTAGTGGAGATACAAGAAATGAACACTTCAAAACTTTATACAAAAATCTATGCATTCAACCGTTGGGATGTTTAACAAATATATTCTACTTGAATGATTTGTTCGAAGACGTATATAGGTTTCTTCTTTATTAAATTTAGGAGATTGACTTAAATATGTACATAAATGCACTGCACATATTAGGAAATTGATTAGCTTTCAATTTTTTAGTGTTAAGCGTTGCGCAAACACACATTCATATCACCAATTAAGTGTTTCGTTATTATAGAAATTTTGTACACAAAATAACCGCTAAGTTACACGAACGCGAGCCAGGCGGCAGGAAGCCGTGCTGCGCGGAAGCAAGCAATAATGCTCCATCGTTGGCTTATAGACACATGATCGGAAGGATAAGCTATCTAAGAAGTGTTGCATCCGGTATGAGAGTATTTATTATATAAACAGTTCCGTGAAATGAGCAAGCGTCCTTAAAATAAGGTCGGGATTTGCTCATCAAAATAAGTTTGAAGAATATTTAAATTCCTTTTAGGAATGAAATTAAATTTTCCACAGTAAGAAAAGAGTCACAAGTTAGAGAAAGAACGTGATTATATTAACGCATTAAAAGCATCCTTATTATTGGTATTACTAAAATAACTACTATATATGGCTGGTGTATTTATATATATTTTTTCGGAGCTTCCAAAAATACTGTCAAAATATTGCCATTACTTCGTAAACCTTATTGTTTTAATAGCAAGAAAGATTTATGGGACCGTTTGACTGACAATTTTCGTGTCACCCTTTTAGATCAAACGTTTGACAATATCCGTTGAAATGTTCAGGCCGCTTTAACGTATTATAATCATTCCGATTTAATTGCAAGCGGCAGTAAGCAATAAAATTTATGGCCTACAAATAATAGAACATGTTCAACAATGAGTATCAACATACTTTGTATTTGTGAATGCATTCGTTTTATAAACACGAAAGTGGATGAAAATAAAATTGCTAGTGATTCAATAGCACATGCAGCTTCCGATATTCTTTGAGCTATTATGTTGTGCAGACGACGTAAGAGTCGGGGGTGACAGTATGTTAACTAAAAGGTTTTAGTGGACAATGAAATGATGCGGATACTTCCAATTTTTTCTTCGGTTCATTTTAAAAGCGATGAAACATATTTAATTTCATGGGGGGTGTAACCTTCAAACCATTTATTTCTGCTGCCAAAAAGGATATTGATTACACTAGGTGTGGTACTTGAAAAATTATGTAAAATAAGTGAGGATTTCGTTAATTTTGGACGAACTTCTAATGTTTATTATTATTTTCGTTCCTGAAATTTTGATTTTGCTTAACTAGGTGAAGAAGATATCATATAACGTAGACGAGCATTTTTACTACCAACTCACAATTTGCGTTCGAAATATCAATTCTTCTTTGAATTAGAAGAATTTGATCTCAGATACAAAAAGTTCATGCGGGTGTACCCAAAGAATGGCACAAATAAAATGTTTTCGATTGTGTCTTACTCATATCCTAAGATGCTGAAGTTCGTTAGGATGTGTTTAAAAGACCAAATTCTCTATGGAAACGTGAATTAATAGGCGCAAATAAGAGGATTTTGCAAAGTCAATTGACGTTACCTTACATCACCGAAGGATGGGGATATTCTCTTTTTGTCACAATGCTTGTAACACCTTAAAGGAAGCTCCAAAAGCTCTATAAAATATGTACCCTTGATCAGCGTAATGTTCTGAATCGATTAAGCCATAATTGCGTGTGTCTGTTCTTGAATAAAGGTTGATATTGAAAATGGGCCACATTGATTAAGGCGAACGCCCATAGTTAGACGTAAACTGAACCGAACCTCGTTTCTCTAAGCAAAATACATGGTTTGAAATTTTCTATATTTATTCTATGGAGAAGTTTATTCTCTTTCATGTACAGAAATAGAAAAAGTCGATCACACCTACATAATGTTGCAAGCGATTAAATTTTCTTCTTTCCTATTTTTGTGGTTTTATGGTTATTAATCAATCATAAGATAAACAAAACAGAATGTTTAAAATTATTTTATATTATACAATCCTCACGTCTCTGAAATAAATAGAGTGGATCCCACTAGGTACAGGACTCGTCTTTTCTTAGCAGTATAATCAATTGAGTAACAAATGAAATAAACTTGGAGCCTAGAGTGCGACAAACTAAGTGTGTTAATTCTAAATTAAATATCGCGGACGTCACTACATGGTGGATTAATTTTTGCTTAATAATCACATCCATATGGGCATCAGGTAAGAGGAATTCCAGAGCAGAAAGGCAGTCCCATTTGTAGAAATCAATTGTATAAATTTTTTTTAAAGACGTGAAATCTTGGAACGTTCTGAAGAAACCGATTTCTGGCACATACAAATCTGTAGCCGCCCCAAGCCTTTGCGTACAGTCATATAAAAGTGGTTGGTATACAATTTATCTTCCACCTTTTACTTCACTAAATTAAAACCTTATTTTTTATATAATTTATTTTACTCATCACTCTTAAGTTGCAGTGGAAAGAACATTGTGTAGATATTTTATCCCAAAAATGGAAATAGACGACCACGCGCACCATACATTATAAAGTATTAATAATTTATTTTAATTTTTAGGTAGATAGCTGATAGTGTGAGTATTATAAATTTAAGCTACAAAACTTAAAATAATTACAGATCAATTTATTTAAGGCTCATCATAGTTTTCATACAAAATGTTTATATATGTAAATAACAAGTACAATAAGTGAAACGTGTTAGCAATTCTTCTAAAACTAAACTCTTTAATACTTATCTACCTATAAGACCTTGCTGTACCAATTTTATCCTATTGCAGCATGAATGAAATGAATAGTGGGTTTATAAGGTTCGGCCGCGACAAATATAACTTTCTTTCTTATTTATTTTCGAACTTTATACTAATTATTAGAAGCAAGCAATAATCAAAAATTTTGACTTCTATTTATATGAAAAACCTTTGAACATCTATAATGAGTTCTTTTATAGCTATTCTAGTTTTCGACATACTGCTTATATATACCTATTTCTGCCAAAGAAACTCTTTTTTTTTATCGAATTAAGACTGTCCCAAAAATGAAGGTAGGAAGGTGAAAATTGGCACAAACATTTCCTGATCAATTAAAAATCCAAGAATAGGGAAGTGATAGGATTTTCAAAATGCTTTCACTAGTTTGAAAGTTACAGACGAGAATATGAAAAAATTGTGAGTGTTTTTTTCAAGGTTGTCTCAGTTTCTAATCAACTGTGGGCGCGTATATTGTTAATCCCTGCCATTTTTAACCTTCTCGTTTCTCATTGATTAAAAATTGCATGTGCTAAATTTTGGCTTGCTGTCTTCGTGTTTGCGACTGTGGCAATTTGGCGAAGAAAGGGAATCAAATTTATCCCTTTTGGTAGAAATAGGTACGTGTTTTAGTGCTAAGTAACAATTTGGAATATATATGTACATGTACATAGACGAACGTATGTACCCGTTCACGACTGTTTAATTGTTACCAGCATAGAAAAGAGAATATGCATATACATAAATCAAAAATAAAAAAATCAACAACTCAGCCGTTTTACCAGGTATAATTTAATTAAAGGATTGTACAAGTGTCAATTGTATATACATGTAAAACAAGCAATGGTCGCCACTAATGTAATATTTTCACTTCCTCTCTTTCTAATTTGATGCTATGTTTTTTAAATATATTTCAAGCCTTTATGCCTATAAAGGCCTATAAAAATGCTTGGTAAGTTTACTGTTAGAAATGCTTATTTTGCTAATTTCTTTGATGTCTTTCATTGGCAGCCATCGAGGGCATTGCAAACAAATTGCAAATAAAAACACACAAAGATTAATGAGGTATACAGGTTGAGGTAGATGGAGAATAAGTTTTTCTTCCTGTATAAAACGTTGATCTAACCTTTTTCAAATTATGCTTCCTTAAAAATCAATGTTAGCCGTAGATTGTGTAGGAGATTTCTGCGATTTTCCTGATTTGAAAAGCATGAACAAAGACGTTTTTCAGGAACAATTTCATGGAATTTTTCGCTTCAAAGCAATACTCAACACATCTCATTGTTATACAGAATGTATTTCAAGAAGTTTGCAGTGTAGTGCGTACCATAAGCATAACTACATTATGCGTAGACTATATACCCATATCTTAATCATCTAAAGCGTCTGACGAAATGCTTGAGAGAAAACAGTAGCGCCGCGGCTTTTACCACAAACATCTTTTCGCAGAAATCTGTCATCACACTGGCATGACAAGCTCATGGCTTTAGCCGCTATAAGTGGTTTTTTTATTAACTTCATATCACATGTTCGTAAAAAATTTGTTTATGTGTATATCGGTATGGCCTGGCTTGGCGGCACTACATAAAGTTTAGATTGGGCAGATTTCCGTTGGAATGTCTCATAGCATGACAGGAATTAAGCGCCAGGCGGAAAGAAGAAAAATTACGTCTATTGGATAGATCCAAACATATGTTGAACATATTCAAATCATTTGAAGTGGCTGTTAATATATTGTTAAGCTGAATATAAAAGTTCACTGTAACCTCAAATTGCTTTTATCCGTAAACTTAAGTCGTCAGAACAATTGGTACAAGACTGGTTGCAAATAAAAGAGAAACATTTTAATTTTCATATAATGCATTCAGCTACCTTAAGAGGTTGGTGCGCGTATTTTCAAAGAAAAAAGTAAGATTCAGTTTAAAGCTCTGCATCAAAAGCTCTGTTATACCGCAGGAATGGTAAACTTATTAACAGTGTTCGAACAACTCCGGCGGAGCTCAAATACAGATTTTGCTGATTACCGAATTTTACCTGGTGAGAATGACAAGAAAAAATATTAGGCCAAGAGGACTGATAGATAGGAATGGCTAAATTGATTGCGTTATTCACGTTAGTTAAGAATATATTTAATTTTAGTATGTCAGATGCAAGTTTTTGCATATGGAAGGTATATGTGCAAATGCAGTATGATTCCTATATTAAATATAACAAAAAGAAAATTATACTACGCAAGCCTTTTACAACCACCGCCTTTATTCTAGTGAAGGATAAAAAAAAACAAAAGGTACATTTTTATACTTTATAATATTGAATAAACACTTGACTTTATCCTTTTTTGTAGAATACACTTGGAGACTTTTATTATGTGTCTGTTGAAATTTATGAGTAATGAACAAGAAATGCAGAAAGCAGAGGTGTTCGTCGATTATGTAGGCGTGCGCTTTGACCGATTTACTCTATTCGCGGTAGCAACCTGTCTGCAAGAACTTCCAATGATTTTGAAAAATTTGAAAGCGATTTCTTTACGGGAGTGTATTTACCACACAAACATTACTCAGGCGGGCAGATGAACATGCTCAAATCGATTTAGAATTGGTTGCTGATCAAGATGAGATCAATATGAGATTTGCCTGAACACTCTTTCTGAGTGTTGCAAATGTTTTGACAAAATGAATCTATCCACATCCCTCGGTAGTAGGGATAAAAATTTATAGTCAAAGACATTGTCTAAAACGAACAACTTTAACTTTATCTGAATCAACTACGCCGTGGACTAAAAAATAGGCCATATAACCCAAGAATGACAAGAGAGTTTATGGACTTTAATGTGTTTGTTTTAATTGATTGGAGTTCATTCAAACCAGTTCTAATTCTTCTAATTCTAAGGATGGAGGTCGACCTTATTAGCTGACTTTTAGCTTTATCGCTCATAGCCTGAAAGTGTATATATTATTTTTTTTTTTTTTACACAACAGTATACAGTCACATGTAGAGGGAGATTCTGAATAGATTAAGACATTACTCTTTGTTGTTTGTCTTTCATAAGTAGTATCAATACTACAGATGTCCATATTAAGTTCACATCTCGGATACTTTTACATATGAAAGAATATAAACAATATAAAGTTTAACTTTCGTGAAAATGTTCTTCGTTATGATCGCGAACAATCCTACACTTAATGACAGTAGTCTACTTTCAATTGAAATCACATTTGTAAAAAACCGTTTCCATTGAAACGAATAAGAAAATTATATTCGCCTGTGGCCGAATCTTTCATACCTAGCAAGATTTTGTTAAAAGAAACACCAAACAAAAAATATGAAATTTTCATATTTTATAATATTAGGTAAGTGTGGGGTATTTTTTTGATTTTTCCACAGGTGCGTAAGGATCGTTCATAAAACAATCGTGCAAATTTTTACCGTTATACTCGCTGTAGTTTATAAACCCCATTTTTTTGCTCTTAAAACCAAAGGTCGTTTAAGTTCACGTGGTACTGTGGCCTTGTATTTCAAACGTTTTGACCCATTTTCAATACCAACCAGCGCGAAAGAACTTCCAAACGAACAGACAGACAGGCGGACATATCGACTTACATCGATAAGAACAAGGTCTTTATAGAGTCTCTGAAGCTTCTTTTGGGTGTTGCAAATATTTTGATAAGATGAATATATCCGCACCGTTCGGAGGTGGGTGCAAAAGTATATTGTGATGCATCTACGCATTTTTCGTCGTAAGTGCGTAACATTCAACCTGAAACGAACACAATTTCCTCATCTGGCTTTTATATATGTTGCGTATGTGATTACGTGCCCAATAAGTATTTTATTCATATCTGTAAGCGAATGATTTCACGAGCCGACCTGCCTCTCTAAACGTTTTAATCGTGGGTCTTCTGAGCTATGTGATGTGTGCGTGCGTTTAATTACAAGAATGATGAGTCTATCGACGCTACTCATGAGTGCATTGAAAACAAAATACAGGCGCAATGAAACCGAAGTGAGCAGTCTATGCTGCAGCAGGCGCCAAAGTGCTGTATGATCATTATGTTATGTTAACTCGTATGAACGTAGGTAGCTATGTTCATCCGTTTGGTTAATGTCCGATACAAGGCGCTCAGTATTCGCCGATTTAATGAGCCTGGTTTTCGTTAACTATCATCCAAAACAAACGCAAAAAAAAAGAACGTAAGCAAAACGTTACTTCTGTCGTTTTTTTTTATTTTATAAAAAAGTAGATTTCTTGTGATGACCACCAAGAAGCACAGCTTCGATATTTCGAATGAAATGGTTACACTTGCAGAAAAAGTTGATAATCTTAATTATATTGCTTAATTAAAGTTATATGAAATTATTGCCTTGGTTTGGAGAAATTCATTCTTAGTAAATCCTAAGCCTTTTAATCTAAGGGAAAACTAATGCGCTTATACATGTGTACACTTTATGGTGCGTTATTATTGTTCATGATTGTTCTTATGCATTTAAACATATAAGATTAATATAATATTTGCTGAATGCGATTGAAAGTTTCTAAAAAACTGCCATCTCTTAATTAAATAAATTTTACATTGGATATTAAATCCTTTTAATTGACCATAGACCACCGTCGAATATAAATCAACCAATTACGATGTGATCGACCAACACATCCGCGTACATCATGATGAATGAATACGTTGAGATATATTGAAATATATATATGTATTGTATATATATATATATATATATATATGTATTTACATGTATTGTGCTTATAATAAAAAAAAGTCCCTCGGTTACAATAATAAAGCAATTCGGCAAGACAATCTTCTAATTGAGCTGCTTAATTGAACTTTTAAGCAATGTGCAAACTTATGTGCATATATTTGCGACGCTGATGTATAAAATCTCTGAAGATCGTCGACATTATTTATTGCTTATTTGTTCTACCTATTTTATGCGCACAAAATCAGTAAGAGTGTATTGTACACATTCAATAAAGGGGCAACTTGAGATGTATGTATACTTTCAACATATAAATCTATATTTTTTCTTTTTCTATCTCTAACATTTGCTCCAAGAAAGTGGGTGAATATGCTTATATGTGACTCTGTATGAACACCCATCTCTCAATTAAACTCAATTATGTTCATGTCGTAACCGGATTTTGAGTAGAAACCATACTTGCGCACTAATTTCAAATACTCTGAAGGAGTAAAATTGATTGTGATTACAATGGTGAGAGTCTTGACGTCGGACAATATTTATGAACGAAACGTCTTTGAATAAAGTAAATCGTGAGAAAGAAAACGTCGTAGTTTATACGATTTTTACAGCTGCGACAAGCAAAAGAAAGTATATTAACTTTGTGCTATCGGAGGCATTAAATTTTGGACAGTTAACGTCCTCCGCGGGCTTATTCTTCGAGGCGAAGAATTGAAACATCTCACGGAAACACTGTTTGCGTAGTAAAAAAATTTTATCTGTAATCCAAAATTGCGTTGTCCTTACAATTCAATGATAGAGTTGAAAATAAAAAGAAAACGCGCAGCATCTCCAAGAATTATTAACAAGTAAGGAAAATACATTGAGGCTTGCCTACCTTTATATTAAAATGGAATATGCAAATATTTATTGATGTAGTGATTGTAGTGATGACCAAAATAGGCCTTTTTTCTGTTTTTAAGAAGAGGGTTTCTTCCTTTACGTCCGTTTTTAATATCAACCTACATGCAAAAGCTTCCACCGTTTTCGCCAACTTTGAAGCTGATATATAGATTTTTGCGATCAGAAAAATGCTTACCGCAAATACTAAATAGACAGACAAATAGACCGACAGGCGGAAAGCCAAACAGATTCAAAATTTGATACTGATTGAAAATATACATCTGGGTATTGCAAAAGTTTTTTCAAAAAGGAATATATCCCCCCCAGCCAGCGAGGTACAGAAAAGACTAAAGAAAATGATACGGTTTAGAGCTTGCTTTAGGTTTCCTACGTTTAAAATAGCGTTCACTAAATTGAATCTGCCACGTCAGCAAGATGAAGTGTGAAATATACCATGTGAAAGCGAACCTAGTTACGAGCTTAAGCAGGTTATCGTTAATTTTAAGTATGGAAGTAAGCTTGTTGAAGGATTCAATATCTTGAAATAAATAAACCGTAATTTTTGTATTACCCATCTGAATATGACTAATAAGCTAGGGTTAATTTCGCAAAATTTAGTTTTATATGATGCGTCAGCAAGGATATTGAAAGCGCACTTTTTAATAAACGAAGAGAAAAGGGCGAGGTTTTCAAGGGCACCTGCTTAGGCGCAACTCTAAAATTGCAATCTGCAAATCCGAACATGCACGCAAAAAATACTAAATCTTATGATTACTACAATTTTACTATCGTAATGTCGTTTGGAATAGCCTTTAGAAGTTACAAACGATATAACAAATCCAGTAAATCCACCTGCACAATCAACAACGACCGAAAACTCGGTGCCTATATAAAAAAATTTTATAATTGTTTACGTATGCATGACGAATTTCATTCCATTTTTTGCAGCATTCTCTCACATATCAAATAAGGCCAAAAAATTATGGTGGTTTCTCGTATGTCATTGGTCTGCAGAAGATGGCGATCAACATCATAAGCCTCACTGCGTCGTCATTGAATGGAGGGAAGGGTTTCACAATCGTCGCAAGTAAGAGGAGGTCCAAACAAACCTTTAAGTGTTGTATATGTGCAGCTATGCCGAAAGTGTTCATTAGTTGCAGCAATTGGCTATTTTTACAAAGTTTGCAAATACATATAGTAATATGTACGTTCTGTTATGATGTGTATATGCTTGAATGTGAACTTAATCATGTTATTGTAGCACAATATAATTTTTAGTTGTAAAGTGGGAGTACGTGCACACATATACTTATATATATAATTATGCATTGTTACGGTTTCTAAAATCCCTACATTTTTAATGAACTGTTATTATAGCCGTTCCCATGAAGTAGTATCGATTCAAAAATTATTACACATACCGAGCAGATTTCTGGAGATTTCAGCAATTTTATATCAAAACACATTTTGAACTAGTCGGTTTTCTTTCCTATTCGCATATCAGAGAAGTGAAACTAATGCGGTAGAATATAAATAAGCTGCTGATGTTGGAACGGAAAACATAACTACACACATAGTTTATGACTCTTAAATTACACAATTTGCGGCACATCTTTTGAACTCTATGAGAGCTTTTTCAAGTGAATTCACAAAGACTGCCGAATGCTTCCTGGATAATATAAGCAGCAAAAAAAAAAAAAAAAATCGCAACCTGAAGTTTTTTTGTTATCCTGCTAATAAATAGGAACATAAAGTTCTTTTCAGAGCGGCGTTGTGTGTGAAATCTGAGTAGGTTTTTTCCGTCGCATGTAAATAATGTGATGACAACAATCATATTTAAAAATATATAAATATAAAGAATGAAATCTAGTAATAGTTTATTTATTTGTTTATTTATTTATTTACTCAATATGCAGCTACAAGATATATATAAGCAGCTGAATTACACTTATCTGAATAACTAAAACAGATACATATAAGATTAAGCGTGTTGATGGGAAAGTTTAAGAGAGTAGCGTATCGACAACCTTATAAATAAAAAATGCTAATAATAGGCTTATAAATTTTTGTAAGATTTGTTTTACTTTTGGGTGCAAGATGAATCATAACTTGATAGGACAGAAAATGTGATGCTTTTTTTTGGACAAACCTCTTGTTGTTTTTGTGAAATACGATCAATATCGAATACTTTGTTAAACCTTGCAGTTGTCCCAAAAAACCATATCACGTCTTATATCGTGCAGGGACATGTGTTTTTGGATCTTCTATGTGTGTTCCCTTTTCGGTATATAAAAAGCGTATATACGGAAATGTTCAAAAACTAGAATATCTCTCGGCGTTGATTTTGTACGTTAAATATACGTCCTTAAGTTTCCATATAGGCATCTATGTGCATAAATAATTTATGTATGCATACGAATCGTTATGTGTTTTTGTATAAATTTTTGCACACACACACTTCGCTTGGATTTGAGATGGGGTTGAAATCTGCTGCTCGAGCAAACATTATACCTAATTGGCTTCACTAAGAGTGCGAGTGCTATGGCGTGTACAATATTTACGCCATTTAAAACACTCACGGTTTCAGTTCTCCTAACTGTATAGTTGTGTGTGTTTTTTAATTCTTTTTATTGCTGTTGTACACACAGCCTATGTAAGTGTGTTTTTACATCCTACATATTAGAAACGTCCGTCTGTTAGTGTTCATTTAAAGTTCGTCCATATCTATACTTCAAGACTTGTTACAGTGCTAGCAAGTTGGATCATTTCAATATGTGCGCTTATATCTGTACGTTGTATCTAATAAACATCAATTCACTAAATGATGATAGTGTGAATTACGCCTTATTACTTTATTATAGAGAATAACGTATTCGGTGTATACGAAATTGTGCACCTTTGATTACTTTCTTATTCTCCCAAGCAAAAACATAACCAACTTCATAATACTTATATATAAGTGTCTAATTAGCCTCACAACGATCATCGTCAAATGCACGCCAGTATGTGAGCGATATTTTTTATACACTTATGTACACATGTTACATACAATATGGTAGGAGCAGCGAGTCTTAATCTTTAATGATGTTTCGATAGAAAATTGATATTCTAGGCGCACGCTTTTTAATAAAAATGGTGAAAAAATTTGAAACGAAGCAATGAAGTTACGTAGGGTGATTTTTTGGGTATCGACCACCTCTAGCAAATGTTTCAAACATATGAGACTTATTTGAAGTATTAGCTGACAAATTGAAATTATCTTTGCATCGCAGTTTTAAGCGGCGCGTATGCGTATTTGTACGACATTTTTGTCGATACCCTGTCCGAATTGAACTATTTCAATTATTTGTCCTCTAGGGGCCTAAACTGCGAAATTGTGAAAGTGAAAAATTTTCGTAACTATGAGATTTCAACGATAGTGCACGCACGAATGTACGAGTATAATAAAATAAGCATAGAATATTTAAAAATGGAAACTATATACTTACTGAGTCTTCGATGCACATATAACATATGCATAGGAAATTCTATACTTTAGTAGTGAACGGAATTTATAAGAAATCTCCACTCACATTAGTACAAGTTATGCAGGTATTCGTAAAACATTTCTCGGCTCCTATGTGCGTAAATAGCCTCGTTTATAGAAAAAACAAAACCTTCACATTTAGAAAGTATCATTTGCAGATAATTACACGCAGGATACATATTAGTATTGCTAATTACTAACTAGTAACTTTTGGTTTTTTCGAAATTTTTTTAGTCCTGAAAGTTGACCTGACATCGGTACTGAAACAAGGAGGTAACGCTGTACTTTTGCATGTCAACTTTCATAACCTTGTTAAAGCAAAACAAACCTCGCAAATAGACTTGTAGAAAAGTCCATATTTCGATGTATTATACTTGAGATCGAAATGGACCACATTTTCTCTTGATATTTCTTTTAAATATGTTCCATAAACTAATGTTCTATAAATTAGCAATAACGTAACGTAAGGATATTATCTACGATTTTATTAGCAATGCTGATGTAGATTATCTAAATTCAATGCAATTTCGTTGTAATGAAATCGCAATATGTAAATTTAATGTCAAAACTCCAACAACTTTTTAAGTGAACATATGCAACATTGATCGGAAATCACAATGCAAGCTAGATTTCTTAATGACGCGTGAAATATGACCTTTTTTTAAGAAGTATTCTGACGACAGCTACATAAAAATTGCTGAAATAGCGTTAGTAACTTTAATACATTTAGTTTGCTTTAAGCCAATTAATAACACAGTTATAGAAAATGACGTGAGAAAAGTAAGTCAAACATCTATGATATTATTTTTAACGTAAATTGCATCATAATTGTAACATGTTGGGCAGGTATGCATTTCAAAATAAGCCACTTCAGACTTGAGTATTTGCAGTATATTTCACGCCATAGTCATTGCTGCCTATACAAAACTTATATTGTGGAACAAATGCAATGGCTTACCTCTAGCATACATATAGGCACCATTTTGAAAAGCGTGTTTTTATAAGTAGTTGTAATCGTTAATAGAGGAAACATCTAATTGTTTTATGCTAAGTGTCCCATGGACCTAATACTTTTCAAGAGCATCAAGTATCCATGTACGAATGCACCGCGTTTACCATGAATACAATTTATTTTCTAAGGTGTTTCTTGTTCAATATATATATCTCAAATAGTATTTTATTTACATTGGGCTTAAAGAGTCTGTAATATCTGCCCTTTTTGATAGACAAAATACTAAAACGGTTAATGGCGATTTAAATTTAGGAGTTGCACAATTGAGCCCCGAGCCTAATGTAAGTGCGCAGAAATGTGGGTAAACCTTTTGCAACAGGCTGACCAAAGTTGCATCCGTTGCTTTGGGGCGTATAAAAAGTATTTCTGAAAAGCATTTTTTGTTACTCGTTGTTGCCGCTTCATAAAGTCATGGCGAAACATCTGGCACAGTGACAGCTGCATCTATGTTACCATTACTTCTTGAGACTGGTCATCTCGTGGCTAAAATACCGTTTAGAAAATGCTTGATTTTTCGGATGTTTTAATAACGCTGCGTTCGCGTGCATTGGTACCAAATTTACTAAGAGCCACCAGTAAAGTTTTTTGCTTGTAGACCTCAAGATAGTTGGAAAATAACGACCGATTCTGGTGACGCACCAAAGCTTTTTCAAACGTCGGGTCGTAGATAAAGAATGGGACACACCTATAAAGAACAGTCAAATGTTTCCGTAAAGAAGACAATTACTTATATGATGTGGTAATAATTTTTTCTATTAATTTCTAAAACATGAACAATTTGAACAGTACCTAAGATGATATTATGTTTCATCGAGATGAACATATATAGAAATCTTAAAAACTTTTCCAGCGTTGTGGTATAAAAAGTCTTCCGTTCGGTAAGTGGTACCTTCATGTCCCTTGATTGATCCATATAAAGAGATCTTATACTGTTTATGCAGTAACTCGCACAAGCTGTTCTTAGGTAGAGTTAATATAATTTTCTTACATTCGTCTTCGGGTTTCATTAGAGTGATAAATAAAAATAACGGACTATAAGAACGTTTGTAAACAATTAAATTTTTTTACTTTAATATTTTGTAACACTAATATATTATTATATTATTATAGAGCTTATTATGTATTATTATAAAATTCTGCGCTTTGACTATGATTGAGTTAGCGTTAGTGGCAATCGTAAACCTATGGCCTTATTGCAATTGTGTTCTAATAAAGGATATTGCGCCTTATTTTGTTAGTGTTGCATGCGTCAAATAAAGAAAATTTTGGAAGATGTCTTGGTGGATGAAGGGAAAATAAAGTTGGGTTTAGATCCTCCGCGTCTGTATATATATATATATATATTCAAGTTTATGTACGAGGTGGTCTGTTTCTTAGTTTAATTCCCCATTCACTTCGTTAGTCGTGTTTCTCCTCCGCTTTTTCACTTATGTAGACGAAAAAGGAGGGCTATATATATTTTATTAAAATGTTCAGTAACAACAAAAAGGTTTCAGACTCTTAATAAAGTCTACGTATTCTTTAGTATTGTCAAATTGGAAATTCAGCTAAGCATTTGTGTCTGCGTGTCTGCCCATCGGTCCGTCCACTCACCTGTGTATTATCTGAGGAAAACACTCTTCAAATTTGGGAAAAATATTGGAAATTGTTGTACGCAGCATACAAACTAGAAAAAATCAGCTACTCCAACTTAGTATTACAGAGAATGGAGATTTGGGTTTTTTTAATCATTTTGAGGATAAAAGTGTCGGGCATCAATAATTTGTTCATAGTCGAACATAATTTTTTTATTTGTCAAATTTGATTTTATAACCATAATTATAAAAAATTTCTCTCTTTGCTCAAATATCATTAGTTGTTGTATTACTAACTTTCAATAATATGTAGAAGATCAAGTCTTTCTATTAATTATAGGAGGCTCACTGGTTTTTGCAAATAACTTAAAAAATGTAAAAAAGGAATTCTGTAACTCTAGAACTAATTGAACCCCATTGCTTCCATTCAAATTTATCACTTTTTCCTTCTATTTTAAGTGAAGCTGAACTAACGACACCTTAAAGCATTGCATGTCAATATTTCGGTTGCCGCACTGAACCATGAAAAGCTACAATAATTTCTTCTTCTTGGGCTCTAAAATTTGAATTGAACACGTAATTACAGTATGGTATTAATTGTGGCGAAGTTGATTCAATGGATGGATGGGTCGAAGGTATATAACGTTTTTGGAGTTTTGCAGGGCACATGTTGTTTCGATTCCATGCCTTTTAAAACATGCGTTTGTAATTGTTACTGGTTTCTTCAACCATTGCGATTGTCATTAAATTGTCTTAACTCTTCAAAATGGCAACGAAGCGAAGAGATAATTATAAGATGTATACTCTCCATCATTCGAAGTTATTGATATGGTTACATAAAAAACAATCAACACAAAATAGACTTCTTTCCATAACCCAAATCGCAACACAATACTTCGGTATTTAGTTACTGTAATTATTGAAAAATGGTTGTTTTGTTGTTAAAAATCGGGGAATTGTAAAAAGTAAAAATAAACACAATTAACAAAATATAGGTTATTTGGATATGTCAATAATATTATTAGGATTATGTGTAAAATTGTTGTTATTATTGCTGTTAGGTTTATTGGTCTGGCTTGTTGGATAACCACATCGTAAAGAGACTTTCGCTTACATGAAAAGATCTTCGGCAAACTGCAGTGTAGGTATAAAAAGTTTTAAGGTAGCTACTTGTATATTAACCACTATTTAAACGAGCAAATAAGGAGAAACATGTGTATCTTCAATTTTAGAACAACTATTTTTTTGTATTTCTCCAAACAGTATTAAAGAAAGTTGAATATTGGCGTTAATTTTGGCATTGCAATTATCATTTACGCCCTCACTTCGTTATTAGTTCGTACACGTACGTTTCAAATTAATAATGGAAATAAATACTTGATGTTTAATCCCAAGTCTATGCAATCGTGCAAGTATCCATTTTTTTTTTTTTTTAAATACTTGATAGTATTTGCTCGTTCGATTTCGTTATATTTGCATTTCATTGCTATTATCGCGGAATAGTTTATTTCAATTTAATATTATGAGGCCCTTTTCCTTTTAACAAAATCTTATTATTTGCATTCCCTTTTTTTGACAAGCAAACATTTTGCTCCGCCCCAAATGATCTCGAGACGAATGAAATCGATCAGTGATAACAGAAACATATTCCACAAATATGTGGCCAGAGTCCACAAATATAATTATATTCAATACAGTCACTATTTTTAAAATACGTCCCAATCTCATATATGAGTGAGTTCATATATGTAAAACATGCGCTCTAAGAGAACGTGAGGATACCCCTCCCAACAAAATGGACGATATCCACCACGAGAGGCGTAACAATTGCATAGATTCAAGAATTTTTCTTAGGACTGTGACGACCGCTTTGACACTAAGTTTAAAGCTTATATAAATGAGGCAGTAATTTATTAACATGATTTTAATTATAATAGTAAGACAATATCGCATGGATCATAACGGTAGATATGTACAACAACAATCACAAAAACATAAACATTTTCCTCTCTTGCATTCAACCAAGCGTCGTCTTAAATATTCGTGGTGAAATAGGCACACATATGCACTACTCACTCTTTCGCTGTTAAAGTTCTGCCAACAAAGAGCAAGAGACTTGCGCATTGTTGACAGCTCAAGCGGCAGCCGAAACTAACTTGAGTGAAACTCTGTTACACTCAATATATATTAACCAACAACATATGAAACATAGCGATTTGAAAAAAATTTGCGTAAATTTTTAAGTGCATGATTAGTACGAGAAAAAAAACAACCGCTCTGTTAAAAAATCAAGAGGACTGAACAGAATCAACTCACTCGATTCCGATAGTGGTAATGATGCATGTTTTTGACTCGTCTATCGACAGAATCATGTTGCTGGATTCATTTCAAATTAGAATGTGTTGCTAAAGTAGGAGGCTTTCTCACCGCAAACATTGTCTTGTTACGTTCGTAGCTGTGCTGACCGCTTCCATTGTTATTTTTATTGCGCGTACTGTTTTGCGCGTCTGAAACATTCACATAACAGATTCGATTTCCCAGATTTACTGTTCAGCTATTGCCCTCCTAGTGCATGTTATCGTCGGTCGCCGTCAACACCACCGTAGCCATTATTCACGTAGTCGCTATTGTTTTCCTCTAAAGCAAGTGTGTATTCGGTATCGTACATTTCAGATATCTTTAGCTCACATTTGGCGTAGTTTACAGAGCTATATATATGTATGCGAGCACATGCATATATTTCTATTAATACACACACATGTGAATATACATATGTGGAGCACGTACACAATAGCCAATGTATACACAAGCTCATGTGTGTTTGTATAATATTTGCGCTGGAAACGTCGAACGTGAAGCACACGTTGTGTGTGGTGCCATTGTTATTGCGAAAGTCGCGCGGTGTTTTTTGTTTTTTACATAAGTGACACGAATCAAATTCAAACCGCACGGGCTATTGAAACTGACGTTGACGGTGACTTAGAAATTCCTTCACTCGACAGTGTGAAAGTGTTTGTTCTTTTAGATACATTGATTACCGTATTATATTTCTTAGTTTATATCCGTTTATCGCCGACCTGCAATGACAAAGTGTATTATGCGTTGTTATGTGCATTTTGCCGTCGCGTATCAAACAAAATTTTCTATAAATTATAAAGTGTTAAGTGGTCAATAAAATCAATTTGTAATAAATAATTAAAAGCAGAAGATTCGTATTTAGTGGAGAATTAAAGAAACACTTTACCGTTTTCAAAGACGTTTGGGTGTATGATATATGTACGTTTATGAAGCTGTGTGTATTTTTCACGTTTTTTGTCAAAGCGCTTAAAGGACATTTTAACTAAGTTCGACACCAAGTAAAGAATGTTTAGAAATTTTCACATAGTTAAGCGTTTATTGCGGAATATGTTAAATTTAAACTCTCCGTCATCTTAATGGAAGAACTATTATGGAACTTTTTTTTAAATTGCTATTAACTAATTAACTGCGAAAGTCACACGCCTGATGCACACATTTTATTACATTACGTTCTTTCTGTTAATTCTGGACACTAAGCCAAACTTTTTAAAGTATAGTACTTTGTTTTCCCAAGATGTGTTCCAATAATTAGCCTTTTTACTTCACTTCTGATTTAATCGTTGTAAAATAGGTTCTTACTTTGCGTGTTTTATGTTGAAAATAGTAATTTATTTGCGATTATCTTCACGCAAGCAAAAAAAAGGCAAAAAAAAAACGAAAACAAATTGTGTGGAGCACCGGAGTATATATAACTTCGTCATTCCGGAAGTTAACTTTGAAGGCCCCACAAAAACATAATGAAAATAATGGATAGACATATAAAGACTTTCTTTAAAACTTTTCAATTTGCGGGCGTAAGTGAACGTTCACGATTAAAGAACCTTTTTTCTATTTAAATTATAGTCTTCTATAATACTCCATACCTGATCGAACGATTTATTTATATATGTTTGTATACATTTGCTTCGGAAGTTGTTTCTTCTCTTCAGAAAGCGGCTTTTTGTTATGTCCGCACATTTTTCTATGTAAAACATCTAACAAATTCCCCTTGCAGTTGTTTTGGCAGTGGAGCTGGTAGCGAATATGTGCAGCGTTTCATATTAAATGAGAGTAAAACTAGCGTCGACGTTTTAGGAGAGTGCGAATTCAGATTTTTATGAGTTCTCTGTTTAATTACCGTTTGAGCTTTAAAGGAGAAGGAACGTATGTTCGTAACATCGTCGATAAAATCAGGCCTGTTATCGATTTCGACTAGCATATGTAGATCGCAGAAGTTGGATATAGTTTCTATGTAACCTATTGCGAGTACTGGACGTGACAAAGGAGCTCGATGTTCGCTGCAAACTTACGTGGTTTTGTTATGTACTTACCCATGAGGGAATAGTACTTTGGTTAAATAGGTCAGACACCCTACAAGGTACATTTCACCACTAGTCAAGGAGATCACATTCACTGTCATCTATACCCCTCTAGGCGCGTATTCGAACATTGTGAAACCGGTCTATAAGTCCGTCAATTGCACATATAAATGGATCATTTTCGATTGTAACAACAAAGGATTGATATTCACCTTGTAGAAAACGTACCTTATTGTACATATCGCACATATTTCAAATGATATTTTTGTTCAGTTTGGCTACACCTTGTGAGTTTGTGCAAAGGAGCATATTTTCTTACTCCACCTTATATATATCGTAATTCCGTATAATTTGTGGTATCGCCGACGCTTATTTCTGTGCTTTACAGGCAGATGGCATATTCAATCTATCCGCTGTGCTGGGTATAACAATAATGAATAAATAAAATGTTAATTAATACGGAAAATGATCTTATTCAACAAAGTGTTTAACTTAACAAATGTAGATTTTTGAAAAATTTTTATTTCACAATGCTCAAACGGATAAACGCTACTACTTTAAAAAAATCGAATAGCAATTTAAGCTAAGATAAACAAATGAAATCTAATACATATTCACATGGCATATTCTTCATCAGCTTCAGAATCCGAATTGAAATGGTTTTTTTGCAGTAACTTAAGTGACAACAATAAAAGCACTATGAGAAGTGGATAGTGCGAAGAGGTGGATGTCAAGGTTTTTTTACTTTCTTATTGTTATTAAATTTGTTTCAAAAAGCTTTTACAGCTAATAGTATCTAACACCTTCACAAAATGGATGTATGCGCATTTAAAACAATAAAAAATATTAATTTTACGATAGCCATAGTAAAATGTAATATTCTTGCGGTTTTGAGAGATTTAGAGAATCTCGGGAAAATTTGTGCACGCGATAAATTATAACATAATCTTTTAAATTCTTTAATTGAAATTTAAATCTTTCTTGTAATATTTGGGGTTTCGTTTTCACTTACATATAAAAACAACGATGAAGGAATTAAAACACATTACATCTTTCAAAGTTTTATGTAATCCACCCCAAAGTTAGCGCAAACTGAATGTATCTCATATTTTTGTCGAGATGTTTCGGTTAAAGAAGAGAGACGTGGTGTTCGATTTGCAAGAGTATATTTATATATACCCTCTGTAAATCATTCTAGTTTAAGATTTTTGTGCAGTCGGCATGTGACGACATATCATTTCTTTTAATGTTAAACTTTAATCTTCTATACATAAAAACATGAAGAGAGTTATAACAAGTCGACCTCTGTAACTGCTCGATCTGCTTTTGTAATTAATTTCTAATTGAAGTAAAAAATACACGACCACAAACTTCTGTAAAATAAAAAAAAAAATGTCTTAAATAGAGTTTGTAAGACGTTTTTTGTACAGCAAAAGTTAACTGCAAGTGCACGTGCAGCACCATCAGCGGAAAAAGTTACACCTAACTTCGGTTTTCCCAAACAAATAGTCTTCATTTGTGTTTTTATGCTTGAATTTCCAATTAAACATCGGAACGAAACCAAAAGGCTGGTAAAACATGGGTCCAAGTTGTCATCAAGTGCTATTAAACAGTGTTCTAACTGTCGATGAGATTTGGGTCTACTACAAACGAGCGTAAACCCAAAGTTTCTCTCTCAAAGTTTCTTCTGACCAGCCTCCACCAAAAGTTAGGCGCACCAAAACGATATTTGAAAAGGATTATGGCTACCAGAGCAAAGATGGAATTGTGCACATTGAAATTTTTGAACAACAACTGGTCGGTGTAACGTTAAACACGGGAAAATAAAGTCGTGGGATTCCTGCACACGCAATGGTCATTCAATCTACATAGAAGAACCCGAAGCGCTTAAATGTAATTTGCCACACATTCGTAAACAAAACTTGCTGTTATTAACATGCGATATCTTTAAAAATTCATTTTAAGACACTTGAGAAATGTGCATAAGGATATTTAGTTGATTCCCATAAAAGAAGTTGCGCGAGACTTATCCTCAATGGTTAAATAATTGATACAACCTCCGAAAAACCTTGGCGCATGTCTTTTTCTTATTTTTAGTAAATCATCCCTGTACAGTGTGGTTATTTCACTAAAAATTTGGTTTATAATATGCCTTTGAAAAATAAAGGTTGTTGGCAACAATGAAATTACCCAAAAGCAAAAATGTACGAAGTGCTATACATGTTGTATCAGTTTCGGTCAACTATAATGCATATATGTCCGATAAATTATACATATTTTTAAGCAGCGGCCGTTTGCAAAAGAATTTCAGGTTAAAATTATGGTATTGTTAATGAAAATTGTATGTCAGAATCTCAATTTATATATGAATAACCTTATTACAATGAATCATCGTATAAATTAGTAAGCATTGGGCCCACATCTTTAGTTCTTCAAAATGTTTACAAAAGACGTTTGCATTTATATGATCTTTAAAAAAAAAAGAGGTGTCATTGCAAATCGTTCATGCTATAGAGCGATTGTTTTGTGAGGTGTTTTGTAACTAGTATTCTTCTGCTGAAAATGAATCATGTTGGAATGATAGTATTAGGTGTTTGTAAAAATTTTGATTACTTTTCCAATTGAAAAATGCATTTATTGTGGAAAATTGGTACAACATTTCCTAATCAATATAGTTTCCACCATTTTCTACATTTTACAATGTTTTTGGCAATATGGCGATACCATGTCGAAAGAACTTATATTGGCTTAGAAGCGATCCACCCACCGACCCGTTTTCTCACTTCTTCAACTTTATGGACCCGCGTGCTACCCAACCCATACTGCACCGATGTAAGCAAGCGGTAATCAGGAGGCGTGCTGTCTGGTGAGTACGCTGGGTGTGGCAGAACTTCCAAAAATTGGCATATTCAATCAACTTTAGTCGCCACTTCTAAAACGTTGAAGCGAAAATCGACAATTGGGATATGATGAAGCCGCATCATCATAAGTCTCTGAATGTATTTGGTAGCCTTCGAAAGCAGATTTCTTCAAACAAATAACATAAGTAATGAATATGAAAGAAAAGGAATTTTGAGCGTCGGCGTAGGCTGAATAAATCAATAATATTGAACTGAACTTTTATGTAGAGGAAGGTCAAAACTATCGAAGTCAACATGTGCGCTAATATTCCCCATTTGTTTAGCATTTTTACTTGTAGAAGGCGCTGATCAACATCAATTCAAGCCCAAAAAGTTAGTCAACCTTGTTCAGTAATCCATTCACTCAATCTAAAATCCAACCACGAACATTTTCGAAAAGGTGTTAATTCGCTAGTTTAAAACTGCGCCAAACCATCGCTCGTTGTGTTCGGAGAGGTTGTTTGACTGTTTCTGTTAGATTTTCGGAGTTATAAAAGCAATAGTGTTTTTGATACACGGCAACGAACTTCATTACTCAAAATAATTTAGTTTAAAAAGTCATAGCCATTTTCATTTATTTTCAGTACCTAATCAGCGAATATACCACAAATGCATCTGAAAGCTCGCAGACTTTAGTTGTTAAATGGTACCACAGTGACAATTGAAAGTCGAGAATATGCTGTTCAAAATTACGTGAAATTTAAAGTAACACGTGTTGTTGAAGAACATTATGCATGCGCATACATATGCCTATGTGAGTACAGGTCCGTTCCACTCGGCTCCCAGATTGTTATTTGATCATTATCATTAAGACAACAAAGCCGTGTATACAATTAAGACAGTTTCCAAAGTACGATGGAAACAACAAATCATAATAATACTGTTTTTTAAATGTACTCGTCTCAGCCAAAGCATAAAAAATGTTATAGGTTTAAATAGTGCCAACGTTAGAGAGTTAATGGACGTTAACGGTTAATAACTACCAAAATTGAACGAGATTGTTTGTGATAGCTGCATATATTGCCTTTATATACTATAATAATCTGAAAAATGTCTTATACGTTACGTGTATATAAGTTACGTTCCTCTAAATAGAGCCTACTGACATTTGGTTTATGAATACATCTTTTCAGCACTAAATAAAAAGAAATTAATTGCTGTTAATGTGCTCACATGTAATCTACTTATGTATGTTGCATAAGAACAATTTTTTAAAGTAAATAAATTTATATAAATATTTTATAGGCGTGAGTGAGTATGGGTTTGTGTGTGTGTGTGTGTGTGTGTGTGTGTGTGTGTGTGTGTGTGTGTGTGTTTGTTTGTTCACGGCTGCACGTATATATATGAAACCCAACCGAAGATAACTTTATGAACAATTACACAGATATAAAAAAATTTCAACCCTAGAAGCGTTAAAGAGGAAAAGTATGGAATAATTACAACATCAACAAAGAACTAATCGACAAAAGAGAGAAAAGCAAAAGGAGGCAATAATAAGAGTAAATTTAAATAATGGTCAAAAATAAACATACATACTCACATACGCATGGACATATACGTACACAAGTATATTTACTGCATTTAATGCATAAATGCGTTTCGCATCAAAATCGCTTGTCACTCCAACTCATAGTAGAAAACATATAAATGAAGCAAATTTGTTGGAAAGCAATTTCAAACATTTGAAAATGAAAATTTTACTAACGCTGCACAGGAATATTTCACAGGAAGCAACGACTATTTACACAAGCGATTGGCTGAGGGACACCAATCCGCGCCGCTTAACACATAAAAAAATGAAGGAGTGGCTTAGAGTACACAAAATTCACACTACGACAATACTTGACTGCTATTTAGCTTTGTTTGCTGAATGTAAACGCCATAAGACGAAGGAACAAATGAATACTCCTAGCTCCACTTTGCCGCCCAATTCAATGTAATCACAACTGAAATCATCACCACCATCACCAACATCAAGAGTGCTCAATTGAGTTGAGTTCCTTCTGGCTCCCAATATTCCAAGCTACAAGAAAACAACTACGCCATCGCTTGCCACTCTAAGCTCATGACACACTAGTGGTGTGAAGTAAACACAAGAACACAGGGCGGCAAGAACACTCCAAACAAACACTGTAAGAAACGTACAATTTTCTTCTTTTTATTCTATACAAGGCCCACTAAGTACGACATCGTTGTCATCAATTGTTTTGTTGTTGGCACCAGTATCCAGACCAAAGTTAGCTATAAAAAAAGCAACAACCACACAAAAGAACAAAAAGGTTTACAAACTGGAAGTATTAAAAATTGTTGCGAAAACAACTGCTGCTTTTAAGAGTGTGTAGATATTTATACATACGCGTACACATTGATCTGAACGTTTATGTATACGTAGCCACAGCACCTTGCTCCTCATCGATGGGGACAATTGAGGAGAGATTAAACCAAACGAGCGCATTAATGGGCAACACAAACTGAAATGTATCTACATCAGACATAATATTCAACAATACAAGTTGGCAGTGCATACGCTTACGTCTACATATACGTAGATGTGTGAGCTTAGAGACTTTAAAGCGACATCAACAATGACTTATGCTTGTGTGCATCCACACACATTAACATATATAAAGGCCTATATATGCATGCAAACTTAGATAAAAAAGATGGCGATTTGGAAGCATGCCAACATATTACGTTGGCTGCCAGTTTGAAGAAAATCATTGAAAATACATATAAAAAAGGAAAAAGAAACTTAAGAACTGAGTTTTAGAGGTGGCGCAAAGTAAAGAAAAGGGACAAAGCTTATATGACGTTCGGGAAATATGTGAACACTAACCATTATAATACAGCTCTCGATATTCAATAAATCTGTTGGATGTAATTTTAAAAAATTTGTAGGATAGCTAGACCATATTCAATAAATAGAGCAGAAGTGATTTTTTATGCTGTCCGTAATATGTTGGCAAATTAATAGACAGGTACACACGTATGTATATGAAAACAAGTATATATTTATTACTTCGTTTATATAACTATCTATAAACATATTCTATGTATTATTCGTATGAAAAGGGGGTACATCGGGATACAAATTTATATGTCCGTATATTCGCTTCTTTCTGATTGGAATCAAATCGTACAACCCTAATAAGTTAAATTCAATAAGCTCAACAAATTTTAACAAATTAGAAACCAATCGCATGATTTTAAACGTTTATTGCTTTTAAACTTATAAAAGGTTACTTCTTGCATGTATTTCTTATCAAAAACTTATTAACGCAAATTGATCAAGTAGGCAATTGATTTAAACATCGTGTTCAAAACCGAAGAATCCTACAAAACCAACAACTTTCCAAATTTTTCTGCGCAACAAACTAACTAATTGAAGCGTAATTTCCTTCCCACACAATGGAAAGCAACACAAAAAGCTGTGAACCCGAAAAGAATGTAGAAATAATAGTTCCTGTATCTCTACTAATTTATTATCAGCCACTTATTTGCTCCACCTTTAATCAAATAGAAATTCCTTCTATCCTATCCTATCCTATCAGAGATATCAAACGCATATGTATTATTAATCAGAGCGATAGTTTGAATGGTTCTAACTAAGCTAATTTGGTATTTTCAGTTTCTGGGAATCCAGAATATGCATGTGTATATGTATTGTTGAAGTGATTTCTCAGGTTGTCGATGGTAAAATGAGATATAGACACACTTATAATAACTAACTAAGTAAATATTTTTCGAGCAAAGCACTGTTAATTTCAGTAAAATATAGCTCCGTTACTTACTACGTACGTAATTAAGCATCTAAAGAAAATTGTCCCAATTAATAGATTAAAGAAGTCTTAAATTATAAGCTTTAACAGATATCAATTTAAAATATCATACCATTCGATTCGAAATTGATCCTAATGAACACTACACTCAGGTGTAAGAAAGAAATTTTGCGGTTTTTAAGACGATGGAAATCCAAGTTTTACTTAATGGGAAACGTAAAGATGGTTAATTTAAAACGAGGTGATTCACAACCTTAAGCATTTTCATAACGTCTAGTTGTTCAAATTGTTCAACGGAACAACAGACACTATATGGTGTGTTTAAATAAGCAATGCATCTGGTGTTTGCTATTGATCGACCTTGGCCAAAAAATCCATTCAGAGTAATAATACTGGCTTCCTCGTATTCAACGTCAGTCGAAAGCACTTTGTTATTTTTATAAAAAAGAAAAGTTTTTAGAGTTTTGAACACTGACCCTCCTAAAAATTAATAGCGCACAAATTTTGAAACAGCGGGATGTTTGGTGCCCTAGGATAAGTTTAAATCGAAAGGTAGCCTTTGTCAGATATATAATGAGTTAAATAGATTTTGCAATTCAAAATTTCTCCAAAAGTTGCGCTCTTTTATACCCGTCACCTAAGAATTGGAGTATATTCAATGTGTTAAAATGTGTGCAACATGCAGAAGGAAGCTTCAGAGATCCCATAAGATATGTATGACCTTCAAGATGCGAATCGCTACAAGCACGTCCATCTGTCTGTCTGTTTGCTAGTATGTCCGTGTAATATCTATGGTAAACATTTACGCGGTCGCATAAATCAAGATATCAGCTTCAAATTTGACGAAACATTGATATTGAAAACGGACGAAATTGGTGAAAGGATACGCCCACAGTGCAACTTAAACGAAGAACACCTCTGCTTTTCAAAGCAACAAAAAGAATAGTTGTTAGCTCGTTACTTACAAATTACAACAAATACCACAAGAAAAATTTGCACGTATATTCTATAACTGATTTCCGAGTACATGTATAAAAATGATAAAAATTGGTCACGTCCTCCTAACATTATAGAATATCGAAGTTGAAATTTTTTTGTGTTTTTTTTTAAGAAAATATGGTGGATATAAAAGATTCGGCCATTGCTCGATATAATTTCCTTTGTTATGTGTAAATTAGATAAATTGCATTAATTGCATCCTATAAAAAGAGAAAAGACTAAGTTACATTCGGTTTAGGCCAAATATTATAGCAGTCAATTTTACCTAGTGTACGATATTGAATTGTACATTACGTTGTACGTATTTCACATCGTATTTTTGCTTTATTTAGCGGATCACTTTGCGTATAAATTTACAACCCAATGTGTAGTTCGAATTCGATACAGAGGTATTACAAAGGAAAAGTTGAGAATTAACTCAACGTTCTAAAGCAAAATGTCTGAGATTTCGTTATCATCTTTTGAGAAAAAGGGTAAGGTTAAGAATGCTGTGGCCGTCGAGATCTCGCGATAATGATAGGAAAAAATTGGAGAACGTGTCATTTCTTTAAACGAAACTATGAGCGATCACAACAGAGAGAGAGAGAGAAAGGCAGGCGGAAAATTTAAAATATATTTTGAAAATAAACAAGACATCAAAAGAAATTATACTTTTTAAAATTGCTCCAAATCATAGTTGCGGAACGTGTTTAAAGTAACGGCGGCTGAACAATTCTGAAATCCAAAGCAGTATTAGATAATTTTTTACTCTCATGCATGTATAAAATTTAAACATCTTCTGATATACAATGCCATTTTTCGATTTTGGTTTCTTGTTATCAATACGCCAAAATGATGTCTTAGAAAACAAATTCAGAGTTCATTCACTACTATTTAAGTCAATGAATTGTTACAGTTACATTTTTCATGGCTAACAACAATATTTAGCCGACGGGGCTGTCCGGGCAAACACCTGCACCAGGTCAACATTCGAGGTGTGATTGTTGACACAGCAATATGAGTGTGTTCCATAAACACTTCAGCTATGTGTGTTTACTTAATAGTAAACATTTTATATTTAAACTTTATGCGCATAGATTTGAATATATACATATACGTACATATTTTATACGTATCAGTTCACGTGTGACAATTGTTTAACTTTATGCTAATATTCTTTGCAACCAATATATAGTCATTAAACATCTCAAAAAATCAAATTTTTTATGAGAATTTGTAAAATATAATCCTTATGTACTCATTACAAAAAAATGGGCATATAATGAATAATTTTATCAATTTTAAGTACAATCTAAAAAATAAAACTAGGAATTTCAAAACATTGGAAGCTTGTAGGCACGATAGAAAATCGGTTTATTAAAGTTTTTCATTTCAATTCGTTACTTTTCCCCTATTTGTTTTGAAAAGAGTTTTTAGAACTCGGGCGAATATTTTGAATTTTTGTCTTTGTATTAATCAAAAGAAATATTTTACGGTTGTTGAATATTTGCAATCCATAGAAGTACCCCCGCAGATCAGTTTAATAATATACATTTTTCAGCGCCATAAGTGTAGGCATCGCTCAACCAAGTTTGCCCGTTTGTCTATATTTCGCACCTTAGGTTTAACACGTAATTACAAATTCAAGACATTTTCTGTTTCGGTCTTAAATTTTTCTTATCCATCTCTCATCAACTTAATGTTGATAATACGGTAAAAAGGCGCACAAAAATTAAATTAATTCTTATATGAATTAAATCAAATGCTTATCTTACAGAAATACAAACACACATCGGAGTACCTTTATGACCAGACCAGGATGACTAAAAATGTATCTGCCTGTTTGTGTCTTTGTTCAGATTACATAAAAGGCTTTAACCAGATGAAAAAATTTAAAATCAAATTTTTCTTATTTACCCTTTTACCTCGGATTAATTTTAACAATAAGCTAAATCAATCAATAAGTTTGTGTGAAAACGAGAAATTTAGTGAACAGAGTGATTTGTCTAATCATGATTCTGTGTTGCAATGTTAAGCTATATATCTTTTTCTCCGACTATGTTAAATAAGTTACTCTGCACGCATGTCTGGTATGCGTGCATACATTATGCTTTGAATAACACATGTTATAGCTATAATTGCCCTACAGCACCAATGTGGCTATATACCGTGGAGACATGTAAATTTTAGCTTATTTTCGCTTTTATGTGAGCTTATGAACTGGTTTAATTGACTTTTGCCGACGGTAAATAAGCAGCGTTTAAGGTCCATCAGTCATATACTCAACAGACTGGAGAATGTCAATCATTGGGTCGATCCTCTTATCCGAATTGATGCAGTAGACATATAAGATAAGGGTTTCTGATATATATTTCTATGCATTTCTACCATTTAACGAAATTGAAAAGCCAATAGATTATTGTCATATGTGAACAGTGCTTTTTCTTTACGTTTCTTTCTTTCAATTACACCGGCACAGATATAAGTACTTTATAAAGCAGTGGAAAGACAAGTAAACAAACAATTATTAGTAGAAGGTTCGAACTCATCTAATGGGTTAACTCCTCTTCAGTTTCGACTTGAGGATTGTAAGTAGAAGAAATTTTAGATCGTGTTAAACATTGTAGAGGAAAAGACACAAACCTAATAAAATCGAATCTGCATTCGTGACTACTCGATAAAATACTTACCATAGGTAGTTATATATATATAAACATATATACGTATAAATAAAATAATTTTTCTATATACAAATATACATATGTATATAAACTTAATATATCTCCTCGTATATAGAAAAATTATTTTATTTATTTATTTTGTGCATCTAAATTCGAAGCCTTTTCTACTTGTTTAGTTTAAATTGTGAGTAAAGACGGTTACAGCAATTATAAAAACAAGACCTTTTCGTTTGTTAAGCTGTGAGAAATTCGAAAGCGATCTGGTTATACTTTAGGAAGCCAAGGCGCAATATTTGTTTCTCACAGTTATTGCTCTATTGACAAAAAAAATTATAAAATAATGTTCTTGTGTAGCCGAGTTTTTCATACCCACCATCCTTATCTCACCAAAAAAAGAAAAAAAAAGCAGAATGAGACGAACAAAATGACTCTTTAATATTCTGTAACATGTGCAAGGTGTGACCGCGTGCAAGTACCGGAGGAACATTCTGCTTTTGAAAACTAAGGTGCCTTCAATTTAGCCAATCAAATTCAAATTTGAAATCGATGTCTTAGTATTTGTGAGAGGACGAATGTTTACATCACACATATACACAAATGGTCACACGGAAATGCTTAGATCAGTTAAGAAGTCCTCTCATACGTTCAGTCTCATTTTAGGAGAACGTTGAAACCAGATCGACCAGTAAACATTTTCGTCCCTCCCGTAAGGCTCCGATGCGTGCTTTCCATTGTTAGAAAGAAAGTCAACACTTCCTTTGTTAAATGTAGATGTTTAACTGGTTAATTGAGAAGACTAAACAAGTTATCTTTACATATGCCAAAAGAAAGACAGTCAGTTATTCTGGATCATTTTTAAACTTAGTACATAGACAGTATCGCGCGATGTTTGCGTAAAATTTTGGAACAATGTTTGCTGTTTTGATTTTATTGACGGTATGATATTTTTATCAAGTTGTGAATCAATATCTGTCATTGACAATAAGTTACAACTTTTACTCATTGCAAACGACGTTGCGGTCGGATTACGGCCATTTGCAACCTTCATTTGCGGTGAGTTAAAGATATATATTTGCCGAACTTTATTTTTCTTTCCCAATCTTTTTGGGTATTCGAACAACAATGAGTATACATACAGATGGACAAAGTTAAATCAACTAAGATCGTTACGTTGACTAGCAATGCATATAGTTTGCGGAACTTCTGGCACAAATTTCTGGATTTTATAAAAAAATGGGCAATCCCTTTATTGGCAACAGCCACAAACACGCATAAAAAGACACAGAAGCATTATAAATTGATCAGTTTGAAATGTTGTCGACATAGGACATATGTTAAATGATCATGTTTTTGTCAACAAAATGCTAATTGCAGCAAACTTCTGGACAATTATTAGAGCCAGGTAAAAGTATAGCCTAAAAATTGTTTTGATTGGCTCAAAAGTACCAAAAGTTGTTCTGACCATTTCTCATTTGTTGAGGGTTGTGGATGTCGTAGAATTATTGTATACAAATATTGGCAAGCCAAGCACGGCAAAGCATTTTTATATATGCATTTTGTCTTCTTCTCCTTGTGTGTATGACAATCTTGAAAAGCTAAGTAATACGCCTTCCACCGGTCCTTTAGGTGTTTGCAAGGGTTGCTAAATTACCGTTTAACGCGAAATATAAAAAAACGAATAAAATAAGTATTGAAATTAAAAATATTAGGAAGCAAGCCTATATAAAATAAATTAAGCCTTTAATTACGATCCCAAAACCAAAAAAAAAAAACAAGAAGTTATTGCTACTAGCTATCATGCGCAGTTTTAGTGCAAACACTAAAAGAATGCGATGTCGAAATCGAGCTATAATAATATTAAGAGACATTACGCAAGTCCAGGTTTTTGGTATGTCTTGAAAAATGCTATCAGAAACACCTAACTTCATAAATATATTCTTTCTCTCATACGCATAATAAACTCAATTAATTGTGAAAAATGTGCACTTGAGTAAATTCGTCAACATTTTTTATAACACACTTTGTATATTGTAACTTTTCGGCAATAGAATACATACAGTCTATGGTAAATAGCAACAAATTTTTAATAAAATTTTTTTTTTCTATTTTTGGTTAGCTTTCCTCATCACTTTGTTACTTTTCCAATATCGTTCAATTATCAATTCCCTTAGCAGAGGCGCGACCCAAGTATGAAGATAGCTCGCATTTTTCCCTTTACTAAAATGTGGGCTACGTACAGTGGGCTAACTTCACGCCAGTAAGGTTTCATGTCTTTATGTAAATTCTGCTCCCGATCGTACGATCCTTGCTTGTTTCTCGGAATCATCGGGTAAAATGCAAACTTTTTTTCATTTCATCCATCGACCGCTGTCAACGTTTTCAGTAAGATCATTATCTGATGCTGCTGGCAATAATGGTGAACAACCAAAGCAATCTTTCCTTCTGTATTTAAAACTTGTTGTAAACAACACAAGGCTAAAGCTGCGTAGCCAATTAGTATTTACGCCTAGCCGCGTGATTGCAATCCCACTATCATTGAGCCCACAAAATGCATGCAGCAAACCGGCTTCAACTAAGTCAAACTTTTGCATCAGAACCAGACCGGAATAGGATTGCAGACGCGGAGCTAGGTACACAGGTTCTCTGGTCTTGCGGTGAACATCTAATATCGCTCAGTAGATGAGCCAGATGGAGGAAATCGCTTAAGTAATCAAGTTGCGTTGCATCTATAGGGGGAAAAATGGATCTGAAGTTTTCAAAAAATATTGGCTTTAGTTTTCAACGAACCTGCCACTGTATTATAATAATGCAATATTGACAAGTATTGCGTGCGATCAACAGTTAAAGTGCCACTCTTTAGGAATTCGCGAATATTCTAGTAGTGCCGCCTCTTACATTTCTAACAACGCCCAACCCCAAGCTAGCGAAATCAACTCCCAAATGCGGCTTATAAGTGTTTCAAATGTACAGCATGGAATCGCCCGTAACGACAAAACAAACATCTACTTTTTTTTTGGAACTCTCCCTAATAGTCAAGGTCTCGCCGTTAATCAGGGAGGCAATACCTTCTAGCTTACAGGCCATACGGAACGGTGTGTTTAGGCCGTACGGAACGGTGTGTTTAACAAAGCTAAGACAAAGCAACACCTGTGTTCATCTAAAGCAGGGTGTAAGCAAACACCATCGCTCTATTAAATGAAAAATAAATAATAAAAAATAAACGAAGTAGAAAAATAATTAAAGTAGAAAACTACTTTTTTTAAATTTATCTATTCAAAGTCAATCCGCAAGATGAACTCATCTTGTTATTCCCGCAAGGACTTTGGCAACGGCCAAAAACGAACTCAAATGCTGCTGTCCAATAAATTCCATTACGTCATGCGGGCAAAAAGCATCGATCATAGACTGAACGAAAGCAGGAGTGGCTTGATTAGAAAGCACAGCGGAAGATTCTGTGCTACAGCTTTGAAAATATCACGTATCCGGGCACTGACTTCCCGCGGATCATAAAGTTCTAGTTGAGGCACTAAAGTGTGATTTTTCTTTTGCTTATTATCGCTGGAACGCCAGACAGTCAAGGCAACGCGTTGGTCGAAGAGCGGTCTGCTCTAGATATCAAATCTATGAACACTTCCCTGCATTTGCCAGCTACCAGTTTCACCCTTCGACGCAGCTCTCACATTTTCCTGGAACAAATTGAAATATTTTCTCATTCATTTCAAATAAGAAAATTTCAACAATTCTAGAGTCTTACATCAGTGTGGTTACCACTACAATTTTCACGTTGTCAATGATGACTTTTTTTCTTTTAGTGAGAAAGAAATTTTTAAACTATTATTAAGTAATATTTCATACTTTAAATTACGGAACAAAGAGCTGAAACAACGATGTTAGTTTTACAACAATAATTGTATTATTATGTTAGGGATCAACGAATTCTTTATATAATGTATAGTATTCGGAAACAATCTTAAAATCGATATAATGTTTTGCATTATTTCAAACGTTTCGCTGATGTCTTTCTAGCATAGGGTTTGTTTGGCCCTATAGCATACAAGTATAATACAACCTTTGCAAACAGATTGAAATAATTCCTTTTAGGTGTACTGATGTTCACCCTTTATTAATAAATTATTAATTGCATTTCATTAAAATCAACAAATTGCTGCCAAAAGATACCCCATGTTTTTTAATCTAATCTTCTACATTTCGATTATCACTTAATCCAATCCTCAGATAAACATTGAATAAGTTGAAGTTTGTTTTTCACACATTTCCACCATTTTTTTTGCATTTTATGTACATTTATACTCACCAAAGTGTAAAGTTAATTAAACAACAATCCGTCGATAGTAAGTATGTTCTTCATGAATTACAAAGAGAGCTTATGTATACGTTATTATATATATTTATATACACATTACCAATTTATTTACACCACAAATTTATATCACACAGACTATATAATAGGTATGTATACGCAGTTGTGCATAGATTTGTGTTCGTATTAAAAATAGTATCTGCAATAATGCGAATACACCGCACCTGATATATGAAGTCTGTTTTGCAGATTGCACGTCGTATAAATTTACAGATTATGTAAAAATTAAATTTTTGTCTTTCTATTAGTGCGCTCATACATATATACACATAACATCATACACATTGAAAATATCTAAAAGTACGACAGCCTTACGTCTCGAATCGCTAGTAGTAATACAAACGCAGATTATAATTCAACACTGAAACTTCTGATATCACGTTCAATAAAGACAGTGCAATTATATATAAAGTGTAATAGATGCGATGCTTATTATTGCTTGTTACTAATTTCGTACCGATCTTACGTATTTCAAATAGTATCCAGAATTCGCTGGGTTCGTTATGAGAGCTTGTAATTACTACTGCAGCGTATAGAATAACATCGTGACTTCTTCTATTTGAAAGTACTCTTTTAAACGGTACGCCACTGTATAAATTACTACAGTAAAGCGTACACAACTTAGTTTCTTGGAGCTTTGGATATATCTAGTTTTGTGGTAAAAAGTGAAATTAGCGGAAAATTTTGCTGTTCCTGATTAATTTAAAAGACAGCAAGGCTAAATCCTTACGAGTGATGATCAGAGAGACGCGAACTAATAACATTGATGATAAAGCTGGTGGCCACATTTGTGAGGATCAGTTGGGCCTTGTGTATCAAACTTTGTTCCAATCAAATAAAACCATATCTAAGGAATACTACGTCCATTGATGCAATTGAGCAAAAAAACTAGCACAATGTATCTAAAGTGATGAAAAAAAATATGGAGGAATTCGGCTCCATATAGCGAAATTCGTGCAGAAAATTTTTGCAGTTCTAATCTGGAACGTCATAGCGTTCCTGCTATTATCAACATATATTATATCTTCTGACTAACACTGGATTCAATACATTGCTGATTACTTGTTCGAGCGGTGCTCTGATTCTCATTACCAAATATGGGTTTTTAGGAATAGTCCTAAACCCGGGACTTTTTTCGACATGAAGTTCGAAAAGTGCCTAAAAGATAAAATGAAAAGAAAAGTCGCACTAACGATGAACAATGCTTTGAATACAATAAATTCTACAAATTTCTTTGAATAAAGATTCAAAGTTATAAAAAAAACCCTCAAAACTTATTTGTAAACAAAATACAATTTAAAACCATGAAGGAAGGAAACCTAAGCCTAAGAAAATGGTTTATTTGATAATTTTGTTGGGTTGGAAAGCAAGGCAACAGCATAGTAATATTCGAGGAAGTTATTAAGAATGAGTTTAGGTTTTAAAATAAAGTAGTAATTGTTCCAAAATATTAAAAAGTGGCAACAATTGATCCATTCTGACGAAGCATCTTTAATTTAAGTGGGTCCAGGGCAGGAAACTTAACCCAACTGTCTATCGCTAGCGAAATATGTAAGATATATTAAAAATATTAATGCTTGTGTAATTAGCGAGCCTTTGATTGAAAATGTTCAATTTTCTAACAAAAAGAAAACCGTTCTTCTAATAATAAAGATATTGAAATTAACTTATCATAAATATTTTACGTGTTTCTCTTTAGAAGATCAATTTCAGATGAAAAAAATTAAAATTTTAGGAGTTATGCTGCATACTGTTTTTCGGCAAATCGTGTGTCAAGAAGAACACGTTTATGATATATGTTACAGACATGTTTTTTTGTTATTATAAATTTTTTATTACTTTTTCCATATTCATTTTAGTCGTGTTCAAATATTCTTTCTCTTATTGTTTCCTCGGAGATTATGTGCTCGAAAGCGTCTCTTGTCCTACATCTCTCGAAGACAGAATCGCACGTTTTACACTACCTGTTGTGAAATGGGAGAATCACTTTCGGCCTCTTTCCTTCTCAACGATTGCGTTTATGAAGCCAATTTAACAAATTTTTAATTGAAAATATTTTTAAGTGAATATACACATATAGCAAAATTAAAGTATTGAAAAAACTAGAAATCAACGTGCAGTTTTTTTTTTTCACGTAGGCACTGTTTTCGAAGTTCTTGTGGAAAATTTAAATTTAAAAAATTAAAAAAAAAAGTCTTGTCAGGTGTTGAATTTTTATCTCTATATTCTAGAAAGCTCTAAGGGTCTCTTACGCGATTAAAAAAAAACCTTACCGTGGACTCCGTCCTTGAGTGAAGTATTTTAAACTAATGTATACATATATTAACGCGCGATAAATATTTGCATTATTTATATAAAAGCTTAGATATATGTGTATGTTTCGCATATAGAATCTGATTAACAATAAAATTACTCCCCAAAAAATATTTTATGAATTGGCTTAAGAGATGAACTATAAGTTCCTAATAATATTAAGTTCATAATATTTTCATTATTACTGCGATCGTTGTCGCGCGCCTGTCTTCGAATGAGTGCAATTCTGTCCTCTTTTACTTTTCGCGACAATAAAAGCTAATATTCTCGAAATCATTTGATATGAATTCTTCCCAATTTTTTTTTATTTCTGAATGAATGAGACTTCAAAAAAACGAAATTAAATTATCAAGAACGTCAATACATTCTGAAATAGCATATTAATTTCAATTATAATCTTCTTCAATTGTGAATCTTGTCTAATACAGAAAATAGTATAAAGGTAGTAATCCAGTTTTGACAATCCAAATATACTCAAATCGTAATGCTATTGCTCACCCCTCCCATTCAGCTAGTTTGCATATACATGTTAATAGTGGGCCGCAAGTCGTTTTTCTAAAATCTGACATCGATAACTTCTCCAATCGTCTTCTTATTTGGATGGTAATTAGATACGTGGATATATTGGATATGAATCTGGATATTCTGATTAATTAGAAATCAAGTCGGGAAAGGTTCACAGAAGAGAACAAAATATGGGGTAATTAATGTCATTTATTACCTGCGTTTTTATTAATACCAATCTCCCTTAAGTATATCTGTCATTGCACAAACTATATATACCTGTAAATAGTCTTCAATAGTAATCGATAAAATTTAATGTCAGAAACTGTAATTTCACATTAAGATGCTGCAGGCATGCCGATAATGTAGAGTTAATGTTGAAATTAGCTACGTCTTTTTGAAGATGAGCTGTATCCATCTAAATGCAAATAAAATTGTAAGACAATGTCAAGATAAATTTTTTTTTTTAATTTCCTTATTTAGTGAGAACATTTTATGTAATATGTATAGTAACATTTCGAAATGAGGTATATTACTGTAAAATTTATCGAAGCTACACTAAAATTTTACGAGAACTGTAATGTGTATCATAAAATTGTTAGTTTAAATCGTAGGTAAAATATTACTAAAGGATAAATCACTGAAACAATCTAAAAGAAATGTTTTGACCATTTCTTTGAGATGCAAGAAAAGATAACGAAATAATTATATTTGAAGAAGTTATTAAGTTATTATACATTCAATTATTAACAAATAAAGTTTTTTCGAAAAATAAAATATGTTAAGATATAAAGGCGATGCCCTACGATCCCTAAGCAGGCAAATTTGAAAAAAAATTATTTAATTAAATAGCTATAAAAGTACGTAGAAGTCTTTTATAAATTTTGATTCTAGTGTAATGGGCAAGTATTTGATTGCAGAAACTGAATTTTGGACCAAAATAAGGCATCCTTTTCTTAACCTAATCCTATTAAGCCATATACACGTATTTTTGTTTGGAAGTGCTTTTACATGGACATAATTACATTCTAAGGACATCGATGACCGGAATAAAAAAGTTACGAATCAACAGGCAAATTATTGGCCTGTAACTTCCCAAAAGTTGTCTTTTGGTACATATACTCCACACGTTTCAGCAGGCTCAAAGCTTTTTTTAAAAAAATGTCTAGAAATGTTATAGCGGTTTGTTTCTTGAATTGTTTCTCGCAATGGTTTTGCTTACCCTCAGCCGTTTATATCTATGAAAGTCCTATAAATGTTTGTCTATGTATGTTGTTATTGTACAATAAAAAGTTCAGGTATTTGATACGAAATATTTTATCTTCTCGTTAAACGATTTTAGTAATTTAAAGCGCCAGTTGCAATTAGCACGCTTAATTTTAAGCGTATTCGCAGTTAGTGCTTACAGAGTCATATATAATTGGACTATATATAACATTTTTGTAATATATGTAAGTGTATGTAGATAACTAAAAATTTACTTAGGTCTTATTTTATTAGCACGAAATAATATTTCGTATAACAAGACCTAGATGTATTATACATTCAATTTGTGAGTCTTAATCATTTCCAACTAACTTACTGTTTACCAATTGTTGAGGTTTTTGCAGTGACGATGAGTGCGTTTAGTTTGTGCAAAAAGCCGCGCGTAAATTAACACCCGTTGCTGGCATTAATCGTCTTCTCATAGAGTTGTATACATAAGTACACTACCACATCCTCTGTCTGCATCGTAAAACTCCATATTGTTGGTAAAGCAAAGAGAAAATATGCTTGAATGTGTGCAATCTGGACGAGTATGTGTACCTAGCACAGAATAAGGATGAACACAATGCACGACATGTCTCGCGCCTTTTGGTTGGTCAAAGAATCTAAATCATCACACCATTTTGTGTGCATGGTAAACGACGCTGGCATCCTTCTCAACGCTTGCTGTTCATAGTATTTACTTTTGTTTTCTTGGCTGGCTGACTTCACTTGTTTAGCTTTTGTGTAGTCAACACTTTATTTAGAATCATATATACTGTGTGTGTGCAATGGGGTGTCTGTATACCTACAAGTACAAAGTTATATTTGTATGTACAAATCCAGTAATACACAGAGAGAACATTTTGTTCTCGCATTCATCTCTTTCACTCCAACGCCTTAAGGCCAGCCATCGTGCAATACATTAACGTTGATATTTGAATACTTTGAATTCTGAAAAAGCAGAGAGAAATTGCTGTTCCAATATTGTTAATATTGCCATTTGAGTGAGTGTGAATTCGCATAAACTATGTCGCACAATCGATTGTATACGCTTCCATTTGCGGTTAAACATGTCACACAAATTCACTCTCCTATTAGCTTTTTGCTTTTTCGTATTAGATTCGGTCAACTGTGTGTGGCTATGTTTCTCACACATTTAGCAATCTAGAAAACAGAGCCAGATACGACGAACGTTTTTAGCTTTGCATTTATATACATGGTAAGTTGCGCACATATGAAGGTTTCTTCTTATTTTTTTTCTTCGTAGATGGTATTACATTAAAAGGTGCGTCTTGTTCTTTTTCTCTTATAAAATGTCGCATAAAGCCGTCTCTACTAACAATGAGTGACAAATTGGTTCGGCTTGCTGTTATTTGTCGCCTATTCAGTCACACTTGCGTATCTCTTGATTGTACCAACTTGGGAAGCTTGAGCTGAACAAGAACGAGTTTGTCATTACTCGACTGATTCCACCTTTTCATCATTGAACTTACATATATGAACATATACAGGTACATTCAAACAAACATACGCACCTACGTACACACGTCTACACAGCAATTTATATACAACAGACATACAAATACACCCATATATATATATGTATATACATATATAGGTATACATAATAAATATATATATAGATAGGGAATAAATATACGTACATATAATATATGCGCCATATTAGTGGGTTGACGGATAATCCCTAGTTGTGTCTACTAGGCAAAGCCTTTTGATAAACGAATACTGTCGCGTTTCTTTGGCAGCGAATTGTTTTTGTCGTAGTCTTATATTTAGTTTGTATATGTTGCATTTATATATAAGGTGGTCTCTTTCGCTCAAACTAGCGGCTACTTAAAGTGCAAATGTTTCTTGTCAATTTACGTGTGAGAATTTGTCACCATAGCAAAACACACTTGGAAAAAACCTAGTAACCGAAGCAGCTTTTTACCTACTGTCGCATAGTACTGATTCCATTACCTTTCTGCATGTAGTTGCTGTATTGGTGTGTATTTATTTTAAGAGGTGGTGGTAGCAGTTTGTGAATTTCCTGTCACCTTAATGGCGATGTAAGTCTATCTCTTTTCACACCATATCAGACGGCCTGATTGAAATTGTCTGTTCCATTCTCTAAAAGTGAGGAGGGAGGGTTTTCTCTCTAATTCAAGTCGGTAAATATTTGCTTTAGTATTTTTATGGTTTTTGCTCTGGTGTTTGGTGTCACCAAACATGATATAAAGAAAACTAATTCATTGGATATCACTCTCACTTTACTCAATTCCCACTCACACATACTAAATTTCTCTCCAAAACGGTTGATTGTGTGAGTGTTGAAATTCCAATTGGAAGTAAACTAAACCGGTTTCTATTACTGCTTCTCTTATTTATCAAGAAGTGAGCATGTGTGATTTATGTATACACAGTGACGTGTATGTATGCAAACTCGTTCGTCGCACCTCCGGGGGTTGCACGGCTCTAAAGTGTATATGTATTTCCAGTTTACAAACGACCGGCATTAAGTTCGTTTCGTTAATGTTGTTTGTATTTTGTGTGTTGCTTTTAAGAAATCTTACATTAACGGCGCTGGTAATGGCTCTTAAGAGAAGGTATTCATTCTAAACCCTTGATTGAGCTGTCTAAACTCAATTGAAGTGCTATGAAAAATCAAAAAAATTGACGTGCATCTATACGTACGTACGCAAACGGCAAATGTGATCATCCGTTGCACAAGTAAATGTAAAAATGTAGTATGAAAGCTGTTGACTTTGTAAAAAACTAGATTTAAAGAAGATTATGAGAAGTATAAATTTACCAAAAACATAAAATACCAATGCAAAAACATAGTTACATGTAAAAATAAAGATAATAATCGGTGCTAATATCTGCGAAACACAGTGTGTGCAATTAATATAAAAGAAAACTTTTATATAATGAAAAAATTCTAAAAACTGTAGTTATTACAATCATATTTCGTGCGCTTAAGTTCGTAAAACTTGACTCATTTTGGAAGGCTACATTGAATTTATGTTTTAGTAATTTCGCAAGCCATAGAATTGTAATGTAATGAGATACGACGTTCAAGAGTTGCTTTATCAGTCTGCTGAGGATCCATTCATAAGGTTCGCAAATGGGATGGCATATCATCCATTTCTGCAACTATCCCGACCCACTGACTTCAGCGTGTCTTCGCTGTTGACGGCGGGAAATCAATCAACGTCATCTGGTGGTGACACCAGCGATGCCACATTGACTGCAGCTTCATCTCCAGAACATCAATTACACCAGTCAACACCTGTTGCCAATCATCAGCAATTAGTTCAACAACTCAACTGTCCCGGCGGTCAATCTTCGCCTATTAGTGGTCAACAGGCATCACATTTGTCACCTAGAAAAAAAAATAGCAGCAACGAATCTGGTTGTTCGGGCGGAAAGACAACCAGCTCAAATATAAACACTGATAGCGATACAAACAGTGCCAATAACAACAGTAACTTACCGACGGCACCTGTAGCTGCTGCACATCCAGTAGCATCTGCAATTGCTGCTCATTCTTTACCTCATCCCTCGTCACATACACAACATCCAACGCATCCTCATCATTCACCTGTGCCTGGTCACCCAGCCCTTGGACCTCATTTACCACAACAGTCTCCATATTTTCCAGCTGCTGCACTTGCAGCCTTAGCTGGCAGTCCAGCTGGCCCTCATTCTGGCCTCTATCCAGGAACATTAAGATTTCCATCCCATCATCCTCACGCTCATCACGCATTAGGAACTCCTTACACAACCGCAGAAGACGTTGTACTGGCATCTGCTGTGGCACATCAGCTACATCCTGCGATGCGTCCTTTGCGAGCTCTACAACCAGAGGACGATGGGGTCGTCGATGATCCAAAGGTAACACTGGAAGGCAAAGAACTATGGGAGAAATTTCATAAGCTTGGCACAGAGATGGTGATTACTAAAAGCGGACGGTAAGTCAAATATATTAAGACTGTAATTATACGGCCATACCGACGGCAAATTTGATTAAAGTGATGTTAAAAATTTTCAACTTGTTTGAGTAAACAGAAAGAAAATCGAGAAATACATGGATCTTTCGTTTTTTAACTCAATGTTGTGATATAAAAGAATTTATATAAGCACCCGAAAAAATATTAAATTGCATAAACGAATGGATTATTCTGCATGCATTTACATAATATTATTTACTTTTTATTATTCCTATAATAAGCGTTTAAATTTATCAAATATTTCATCTCATGAAACCGAAATGAAAGAGCTCAAAAAGTACAAAGAAATCAAGTTGCTTATGTTGGTCTATTGAAAATAAGGTTACCGCAAAACTTGTGTGCAATCAGAGGTTTGAACTCTTTCTGATCACTCTCGTCAAGTTGTATATAGAAATATAGTTCCTAGTATTTTATACAATAAGCACAGCACAACCATATGTGTCACTCCTTCAATATTAAAATGAATACTAGTACTAGTAGTAGAACCTAGTACTTATCCGCTATATCAACATTCATTGAGTTTGCAACTTTTTCTGAAATTCCCATTTTCCCAAGAGTTACTTTGACTTTGACTTATAACAGTTTTACAAAATTCATCTATACAAATTAGCTGAAAGCATTAATGCCGAATTTAAATTTTCTGTCACCTTTATTTCGGTTTTGAACATTCTAGGAGAAATATAGATAGGGACAGAGACATAGTTAAGCTTCCTAATAAACGCTGCTGTAAGACATATCCAATTTCTATCCTTTGATGTTATAATTATAGTAAAAACTCAAATCTGAAAATATTGCTATTAGTATATGTAATCATTCTGTGGGGGATTGATATAACAAATTGTCTCCATAAGTACTTTTCAGATAGACCTATGTCTTCAAATTAATAGCAGAACATTGAACGCTGTATAGTTTTGATGGCCAAGCTGAAATAAACGATGAGTTAAACATTCAGAGTACTTTCTTCCTTGGCGTCTACGCCCTTGTGATTGTTAAGAAAAGGGATTTTAAGAATGTATTTCTTTAAAAAAAATTTAAAAAAAACTCCTTTTTGTTTGTGTTTCATACAATAACAAATTTGTTGTTTTGATTACAAAAATGCTTTTGAGCAGAGGGCTGCAAATTAACAGTTTTCTGATAAGGTTTTCAATTTCAATTGCTAAATTTCAGTGCTAATCAAAGATCCTTTGAAATCTAAATTTTAAATATAAATTTTCACATTAGTTACTGCTTTTTTTAATTGGTAGGGTCCAATGGCTCGCAACAGGACAGGAAGACATTCTGTTAGAAATGTGGTTTTATCGACATCATACTGCAGCAGGACTTGCCAAAGTAGTGGATTGTTTCGGGGAAATTGGATAACAGATTATAAAGCATGTCAATATTATTGAGAGATAATGTCTGACAGATCATACCTAGGAAAATAGTTATTATGACTCGAAATGATTGACATCGTTTAAAAAAAATGTATTTTGCATTGATCTTCCTAGGAACTTGTTGGATCAGAAAACATTAGGTTTGTTAAATGAACGCTTAAACCGCTTGAGCTTTGCCAATTGAAAGCTATGTTTTTTGGCTCTTTTCCTTCGATATGAGACAACGACACTTCTTTCCTTTACACTTCTTTCAAAGTAGAAGGTGGTCGAAGCATCTATACCCATTTCCACATTCGAATTTAAATTGACGCCATGGCTGAAGTTTTATTAAAACAAGTGAATTTTTCAAAATAGTGTATTATATGGGAAGTGGTTGAAAAAATGGTCAGATCCAAACAAATCCAAAATCAAATTTCATCAAAATATCCTCAAAAATTGAAACCTGTAGGTTGAACACAAGACGGTCAGGCGCGTAGACAAGCTAGATGGACTCCAAAAATGATTCCGAACCAATCAGTATAAGAAAAGATGAATTTATCTTAAATTCTTCTTTTGCACAAACTTAATATACGCTGTACCAGAAATGGTGTAGGGTATAAAAATTCAACGGAAATTCTAATTCCTAAAATCAGGTTTGTCATTTTTGTGATTTACATATATTAGCGACTTGATGAAACAACAGATAAATTAAGATATATTATCAACTATAGAAATGAAAAATGCAGTGTAAACCTAATTTTCTAACTACCGACTTACGTTTCAAATAAACTCGAAAAAACCAAAATTTGACAGTAGGTTTACACTATTAAAAAACTTAAACATGCTCAGGCCTTTATTAATCGCACTGTAATTTGTTAAAAGTATCATCTATGCCCAAAAAATTACTTGGCAGTTACATTGGGAACGTTTACACGCCAATAAATGAAATTATCTCTGAATATTTAATAATGTGCCATAGTTGCAATATTTTCACGACCGCAAGGAAAAGTAGAAATGGGCAAAAACGACTTAGCTATAATAATTGTTAATGTGTCGTCGTTTGAGCACTGTTATATTTTCTTAAACATTTTCTCATAGAATTTAGTAAGCAATTACCTCTTTTTAAATTGTATGAGAGATAATTTATAATTTTGCTTAATATTCTCTAAAAATCAAGTTTTAGAGCCAATAAATAATTTAGCAGTAGTCAATTACAGTGTGATAAAATCTTGTACTTCAAAGTGTGTGTAATTTAAAATATGTCAAAGAATAAAATTACATTCACAAAAATAGGTGTACAGCATATATGCGCACTTTAGATTACAGAAACACAAATAGAATCTTTTATATAGCCTATATGCTACTGCACTCTGTTACAAATTTTCACTACTGAAAAATTAAAATCCCATTGCTGTAAAAGCATAATTTTCCTGGTGCTAGAAATCAACAAAATGGTGCTTCAAACTCAATTATTGGTAATAAAATTTCATGCACATACTTTGCGCTTGCTTTTAATTGAATTAGATATTCTGTAGATGTGAATAATTGGAAATGACGCAGCTCCTTGTGCTAAAACAAAACCCAGAGATTTTTTGAGAATTTTCTTCATACATAATTCGAAATCAGCCATAACATACGTGCAAAGGTTGATCAAGCAGAATACGACAATAAAAAGATCTATTGACAGATCTGCTATAACTATGGTGAACTAAACGAAACAAAAAAGAATAAACATAGTCTGAACGGATTGTACACACACGCTTTATATATGCGGATATTTGTAAAACAAAAAATTCATAAACATACATGTGTACTTATGCATTTATGCGTTCATATTTACCAGAAAACAAAACCAAAATCAAACTGCCAACAAAAAAGCGAAGCGTCTCTCTGGCGCCATCGGAAATATCAGAGATTTTTGATTGTCCAGTTTTTTAAAACGTCAAACTACTACGACCGCAGCAAAGGAAAAGCAACAAAGGTACCACCACCATCAAATTCGTTTTCAAGAAGAATTGGCAATAAGGTGAACCCTAATCGGCACATAAACATTTACACATGTATAGCAGTCCTCGAATAATGCTCTTCATCAACATCGTAACAAGTAGAAGAGAGATGATAGTAGAAAGAACAATCGAAAACAAATAAAGCTAAAGCTGGTCAAAGTGTCGCGCGTACAAAACTGTACGCCGTCGTTTGCGCGTTTATGATGCATTTATGAGATAACAGCTTGTACGGAAACTTTTGATTTTTTAGCGCAATCAGCAAGAGTTGTCATAAAAATGAGGAACAATAATAAGAACATCGGCCAAATAAAAGTGAAAAAGAATTAAAATAAAATTCGTATATTTGTATTTAGTTATATAAATTGATATATATTTCTATATATATTAAGATATATCTTTGTATGTGTTTTTATATATATAAGTATATATATTTTTTATACGTACATATACATATAAATATATCAAGCGAAATGGTCCCCATAAAGCCATGGAAGCGGAAAGCGAAAGATGTCACAACTAATGAAAGCGGTTCAATGAGCTTGATAAACATTTCCTAGATTCTCATTGACACATCAAAGTCGCCGACTGCGGCTGCGCCAGACACTACGCAAATGTATATACGTATATGACTGTGTGCATCGAATAAGAATAACATACAATTGAATCGAAACGTATGTTGCACATGTATAAGGATTTGCTATACCGGTTTTTAAACGGATTAGTTAAAGCGAAGCCGATATAGACGCTTAGTTGGCTTGATTTGGTGAAAAATTAATATTTTTGGGTTGTTGTCACCAATTTTTGTCTCGTGGCATTTTCACGCTTTGTTCAAATTAAAAAACATTTAAATTAAAGTAGTTCCACCTAATAGTTGATAAATTTTAAGATTAGTTTTAGGATATCTTACCACCTTATTAACCGATGATTAAACTGAGGGTTGTGAGGGGACAATGTGTTCGAATTGCAATGAACGTAAACGTGCATAAATCTATTACTTCTTTTCTTATATAATATCTTACTTTTACAGTCCACAAATCTTTTCTTATTATTTATAGATTTTTTGTAGTCACCAATGAAGAATGGAAAGTGTGCTAAACTTGGTGTTTCAATTGTTGTACCCTAAAATATATAATACATTAGAACACAAATCACACTATAAGTGTATTTATCGCCCTAAGATTTTAATTTGATTTAGCTTCGTCCTTTTGCTCGTTCATCTGTCCTAGTCATATACCCATACCTTAAACTTTACTTCGTTAAATATTGAGGATTCATTGTGGGGCACATTTAACTTTCTTACTTGTTTAACTGGTAATGAAATATTAGATTTAGCGAAGTATCATTTGAAGTATGTTTTGAAAAAAAACTAAGGATTATTTTATTTGGTGTATTCCGACATCGACTTAAAATAATATTTTGTAATAGCTGTCTTCTTTTTTGCTATCTGTTTTAAAAGTTTCTCTGGTACGCAATATCAGAGTCGTTTCTAGCGATTTTTTGAGCACCACATTAAGTATTAATATTACAATTATATTCTGACATATATCATATAAAACTGCGATATATCCATAAAGAAAATTTAGATAAATGTTCTCAATAGCATAAATAAATGGACTGATATGTAAAGAGTCCAATATAAATATAGGTAATAGGTAAACATTTTTGTGCTTGTCACTAAAGTAAACATCATATTATAATTGAGTTAAATGTACATTGAAGTTTGCATTCTTTAAATCTGACACAACCGAGTTCTTTTCGCAGCCAAATTAATTATTTTAATCAATAGGGTTTCCAGATAGACCGTACTTACGTTGCACCTGATGGTGATGCTCTTAACACCATATTGGTTCAAGGATTTACATTAACTTCTAGCGGTGATAGGTTAACACATACTCCGCGAATTATGCACATCGAGTTTTTAACAAAAATAAGGATGTATCTGATTTGTCATATGGCAGAGAGCTCGTACTCTATATAGTTTGCCTCTAAAACTTATGTAGTTCAACATTAAAGGAAAGATATAGAAAATATATACTATAAGATTTGTTCTTTGGCAGATAAACATTTCTTTCTTATTTATATTACTCTATGTTATTTTTTACATCCGAGTTACGTTTGTTGCACTCATTAGTAAAAAAGCTTAATACAATACGCCAATTTTTTATGAATTTTTGTATTAGCTATGCTCTTCGCCTGCTGTTGATGATGTTGATATTGACATTTGACCAAGTATGTGCTAAAGTAAATCAATTTGCTATAGAAAGTTGAATTTTTAGCAGGCGTTTTATTTATTTATATTCACTCATTTGCATGTTATATGATCTTGGATATGTGTAAAAACGCATCTATTATGAATGTGAACGAACAACCGCCCTTTCCGTTTTACTAAACGGTGGATTCCTTATAAAACCGACCATTTTTTCTCTGTTCCTGTGTACATACAATGTATATATCAAGGATCCCCCCGGAAACTATTAACGTAACGCAGTTTTGTCCACTCTCGAATTTTTACATCCTCTTTATGACTAATGTAAGTTCGAAGACACTCGCACGCAATCACATACAACTTTTCTAAAGCATTTGGTGCTGATGAAAAGACAATCAGCCTCAATACGAAACGAAATGCATACATTCCATTTTAAAAAAATGCCATAATCAATATTTCTTTTCTTATGTTAAAATAATAAATTTTATGATTCGAATATGTCTAACTATAGTGTAATACTATGAACGGATGTTATGAATTCTAAAACCTTGTTTCTCTGAAATGCTGAAATGAACAATATTTTATTTCAATTTCGCTTTAGACTATGAGAAATCTGATTACATCCCGACATATACCTCCAGAAGCATCTGTAGGTACTTGCGCAAAAATTGTCGCGTCCATGGTAGAGTGTCCCTAAATGACGAGGAACCTTATATTATAAGAACTAAATTGATGCCATTATACGATGTATTTGACTCTCAACAAACTTTACGATATTTTTTTATGGTTCTAGATATCGGGTGGTGCAATGCCCCACTTAACTGCATATTAATCGTAACTACCTCGACGCCTCTTGAAAATCCGCCTGAATGTCATAACGAAAAAATTCTTTCCGCCCTTTCCGTACTGTTCCATGGCACCAGACTTTCATCCCGCCAAACTTGCCGCAAAGAGTCAATTCGTCTTTGGCTTTTGCTTTCGAAGAAACTTTGTCCTTCGCTCTCACATCATTTGTAAATATAGTATGCATTTATTCAGGATATTAAGTCTTGCGACTAATGCAACTTATTACCCAAAGCATAGCCAGGCATTTAATTTCTGGTAAACTTGCTATAGTGAAATTTCACTTATTCTGAATGTTACCTAATCTACAAAAAAAAAAATTTAAACAACTAGGTTGCGTAATGTAAGTATTGGTATCACTGCAGAAAAGGAAGACGTAAAAAGTTGTCAAAATCACATTCGCAATCAGCATTCGATTTTATTGATACCTTGAAAAATAGCGTAGAAATCATTATATAGCACTGGTAGAGACCGCAGGGTATCGTGATGTTCGCAGCTGTTGTTCAAAAATGACTGTGTCCCTGCTAAAAATTTAATCGCTACTAGGACATTAGTTTAGAGATATGCAACCATAAGAAGATTAAAATGCGCTGAACCCAGCTAGTTCCTAGCTTTACAGTCATAACTTCCGAATAAAAAGCATTTTCGCAATTGAAAGTCCAGTCGCATGGGGTATGGTTAGTAAAGTTGCTAGGATGGATATTGATTGTTGCATGAGGAATATTGTTAAACTAGTACACGTATATATATTTATACAAACCACCACGAATAAAATTATACAAACCACCTGAGTTCGTAAGTTCGAACTGCATGGCTTTCAGAGGAACCAATTTGAAAGTCTTTAACAATGGTACTTTAAAATCATTTATTTTTCTTTCGATGTACAATTTTAGCAAAAAAGTTTTTCAAGTGTCTAAAATTCTCGGTCTCAATAACGATGCGTTCACGGATTTATTATTTAGTTTTACCTTGGTTAAGAAATTGGACTTTCAGATATTCATCTGACAATTATTAAAAGTGACCCCTAAAAGATACAATATAATATCAAATGGAGTGAGTTATTAAACTAAAAATCTTCTATTATCATTTCAAAAAATTAAACACATTTAGCGTTATCAGTGAGAGAAAATCATAATGAATGAGTATGCACAAGCCTTACAACCAAATTTCGAAGTTCATATAATGGTGGAATTGTTCGTGATATGCTTATTGATGTGTAATCGGGGCAGAGATTATCAACTATATGCGTCAATATGGAAAGATTTGAAGGAATACAAAAACACTATTAAGCATGTAGTCGACACTTTAGTGTTATATTTATGTTTTCTAATTAGGTATTCCGCATTCGCTGTTAGCATTCTTGGAAATTTATGCATTGTCTCTCTTCATAGGAAATTAATCTAAAAAATACTTTATTACGTTAAAAACCACGTACATACCGCAACGATAATAATAATAATGATAATGCACAGTACGAGTATGCATAAAATTGTAGAAATATACAAATATACGTGAATGTATGATCCAATATATATGCTTACATATATAAATGAGTGTAAACTTAACAAAAGCTGGTTCACACTTTTATTGTCATTAAGAATATTATCGAGTTTTTACTGCATTTATCGAAAACGCTCAACACTTGAGCCGTAATTCAATAGAATTACACAGTTCAAATAAACATACATATGTGTGTACATTATATAAACATGCAAAAATGGAGAAAATTTAACTTCACCTCTAGACGAATCTTTTAACACCGTCCATTTATATAATATGCTTTAAAGATATTTTACATTAGATCTGAACTGTTGTATATGAATATCAGTCCTTTAAAAATACAATGTACACCTAACATATGAGGCAGCGTATCAATCGAGACGATTTTTGTGTAACATATTTGTTTTTCGATATCTGCTACAGATTGCAATTCACCGGTAGTATTTTATAATCATCGGTATTTTAGAACGCTAACAGGAGACCTTCACGCTACTTAAGTACCGTGTGCAAATTACGGCATCTTCGATTTTAGGTGTTGCAAATGCAGAAACATAGTTAATATGACTTCGTTTTTTATGGCAAAAAAGTATGTGTATATTGCAAATTGCACCGTGGCGCTATTATGTACATTACTACGTTGATTTAATTAAGTCCAAGATCTCGTTTGGGAATATACCGAAGTAGTACTTGAATGTTCCTTAAGAAGTCTCCCCAAAAACTCTGCCACTGCCAAACAGCATGTCTTTAATGCGGTATATGGGAGAATGTGTTATTAATCATTACTCATCCAATTACGCCTTCAAAGCTCTTACTCTTCTCTAGTAATGCTCTTTACATTTTTTTAGTCCGATTAAGAAAAACACGCGCATTAAGTGTCATCGCAGCATAAACAACACAACTTCGCTCTCTTAACTTTTCGAAGTAAAATATTCACTTCAGCTTATGCATTCTATATATCTAGTAACACGAATTCATAGATAGCTAGAAATAATGTAAATGAACAAATCCAAGTTTCACAAATGGTGTGAATGTGTGATAATTTTACACAAGCTGTATGACATGCATGCTTGCATTCATTTACACAATGTTTAGAATTTTTTTTTTTTTTTGTATTTGTTTCAAAGAATACTCCTGTAAAGTAACCAGTTATTGCACTAAGTGAACTGAGAAGACAACTTGCAACAGGGCTTCGCGTACATTTGTGCACATCCATACATTCATCCCTTTATTTCGTAAGTTACAACTTGTGCTGTAGTGAGATATGCCTTTGTTTTGCATTTTCTCGTACAATTAACTTGAGAGAAAAGTTTTAACAAAGTGCGAATTATTATTGTTCAAAATTACCCATTCTACACTTGCCTCCTCTTTAGTCGATTCGAATTTCATTGTACATGATTCTGTGAAACTTTTTACACTCTTACTTATATTCAGCCTCATATATTCTTATTTACCATAGCAGCATTTGATTCGCAGATGCAAGCAGAAAAATTATATTGTTATACTGTTTGCAAAAATCGTACTGTTTCGCATAAAATGCTGCAAGCCCTTGCATACCATCAATGTGATTTAACACACCAAAAGAAAGAAATGAAAAAGGCGCACGTAAACTAAACTAAACAAGAACAAAGAGGAAACCATATATGTATATATAGAACAGAAAATATGTATGAATGCTGATATTACTTTAAGCCGAACCTTGAGCGCCTATCTTAAACTATTATAATTCACAACATAAATTTGTCTCCATCGGCAGGTGAAAGTAGTGTTGAATTGTTTAATCTCTGCTTCATATGCCCCTTTAAACATTACACTAATTGATACGCTAATATTTCAAAACAGTGCAATATATATATACACTATATATATATGTATATATATATTTATATATATATATATATATATATATGCGAATATTTAAGTTTTATATTCGCATCCGTGTGATGTTTAAACAGAATGATAATGTTAGCATATTGGCGGTTGGTATAAAGTCTATGTAAATGCAACGTATGTGTACATGGACGCAAACATATTAAAGTTCGATCTGCTTAAACGGTATTGCATGTGATGTGTTGTGACATGATGTTCGCACGCACCTATAAGTAATATGTAAATACTTTAAGCGTACATAAGCTGAATGGCGAACATTGTCGCGAAAAGGGGGGAAGTATGAGAACACTATTGATCGCACAAATTAAACTGATTTAAGACTAGCTTACAACGTTGCCTTGACTTAGATACTTCCTGAAACCCATTCGAATATACTAGCAGACCTGCGTCGAATACATCTTGAACTTGAGCTCAATTTTGGACCTGTGCTTTAATATGGGTAACTTTGGGTATATTAAACAACGATGTGTCTATATTTCAGATATTTACGGTCAATTTGGGATGGAGATTTGCGATAAATTTCAATTTATTGGATAATATTTTGAATTATTTAATTTTTGTTGGAATCATACAACATAAAAAAGACACTCACTCGAACGTTATTACATTACTTTAGAATTCACAGATAAGTAATTATCTATATAAACTGGCTATATGTTTGCACATTTACTTAATTTGTACCGAAAATATACTCGGGTTATACAAAATTTCGTCGTTTATTTACTTGAATAAAAAAAATTGTTTTGGACACTTGTAAAAGTTAAAATTCAATCGCATATATATTGATAATAATTAAAACTAAAAAAAAAATGTGTATTTTAAACAAATTACGAGAATGTGTTTTCAGCAAAATATGATTTCGTAAGTTCTCAATTCTCTCCGGATCGCTCCTCAACAGCCTTGCTATACTAGTTTTATGAGGAACAAAAAGTATTTTATTTAAGAATTGTGATTTCATATTGTGATTGTTTCTTAGTCTTATCTCATCCAAGTTCTTTACAAATATTTTCCCATGGACCGAACACCTTAAAAGAGTTCATACAAGAACTAAAAATATATGAGTGACAGTATAACAAAATAAGATTAAGTTTACTTTTTTTCGTTGTTCTGTACTTATTTATGTTATGTTTTGATAAACAACACCTCCAATAAAAACGTCATACAAAAAAAAGCCTTGTAATTAGAACAATTAAAAATACTGCACGTATATATTGAAATCATAATACTTTCACCATAATACTAGATTAAAACTCTATACTCACGCCTTATTTGCACAAAATTTTTTAGTCAATTGTGGAACTGCAAGTTACAGTTCTTGTTTTGTTTAATTGGGACCGTTGTCATGTCTATTTTTAATCTACTGCTATCAATTAAGAAAATATAACATGCCAGTTTTCAATTCTCTTTCATTCTTTTGATGGATGGAGAGGCGTACCAGGCTAAAACGACTAAGACAGTTTGTGCTAATACGAAATACATTTTCTTTATGGGGTCTTAGGTTCGTAGTCAATTTTTACGGCCAGGAGGTTTTAAGAATAAATTGGATGTACAGAGGGATGGGCAGAGATGTGTATACTAAGAATCTTAGCTTGGTAGATATACATTTTATCAGGTTTCTAATTTAGACATGTAAGCATAATGTATGCAGGGTTTTTTAATTATGTTTTGTCATTTCACATAAAAAAATTAACTTACGGATTACTTAGGTAGATTGGTTGTTTGTCTTTTTAAACGGATTTTTACATTTAATAATTTTATCGTCCAATCGAATTACAAATTTATATTTAATTCATATCTATAATATTGTAATCTTTTTTGATAAGTCTGGCTCTTCCTTTAATAAAACATACGCTTTACTAATTAATTGATGCGTATAAAAAGACAATGTAGCCAAAAGACGTCAGCAAACCACTACAAGTAAGGTATTGTTCTATAAGAAGCCAACAACTCATTTAACGTATTAAATCAATAATAAAACCTTTTATTTGCACTAGAGATTATAGTAAATATTGCAATCCCCAGAAAACACCGTTAGGGATCCAAGAAATTATTCGTATTCTTGATTAGGGTAAGGATACATACATATATTCAACAACTTAAGTTCGCTGCATTAACTGGTTGAATAGTTTTACTAAGTTTTAATAAAATTTGTAAAACGGTTAATCCATTTGATTATAAAAAACAAGTTTGCTTCAACAAATTCAGTGTGTCATGACTGTATAACTTTGCGTGTTAGGCGATGGACAAAATGCGGCTAATTTTGCGTTTGTTCTTTAACTTTTATGATTTTTGTCCTATTCTTACCGATATGAGCAGTTTTTTAAGTTTATTCGTACACTCATGTGCTGTGTATCTTCTTCAGCAAATGTATGGTGAGCCGTAGCCGCAGATATTTGGTTCAAAGAATGATCATTGTTTTTCATCAACCGTTAAAGGCTGTTTCTCGCAGGTTTTTACGATGTTTGCTTTGTTGATCAATGTCTGCAACCAAACAATGCAATATGTGAATTTCATCGTCTGAGCGACAGGTATACGAACCTTATATAAAGCAATTGTTATCGCCTTAAGTTAGTTAACATCTCAGAGCAATTTTGGTAAAACTAACAATAAACACCTTATTAACTCAACAAGAAGCTTGCTAATACAATACCGGCGGAAGTAGCAGCGACATTGTGAACACCTCTCATTTAGAGTATGATTGAATATGTATTTATTTAAAGATGTTCTATTTATTAGGAATGGGCCATTTCTATATTATTTTGTGATATTTAAAAAAAATCCTAATGATTATACCATATGCTAAATGCCGACTTGACTTGAATTTGAAACCTTTCAAAAGCTAACGTATAATATTAAAAAAATATATACATACTGGGCATTCACTTATACTTGAAAAAAATTGAACATTTAATCCAAATCATGTTACCCTTGGATATCACTTTATGCGAGTGCATAAGAATTTTTTAAGTATTCTGTTAATTACGGGCTTATAAATTAACTGATTGCAGCGACCATTTGGACTTAATTCATAAGGGCTATATTAGTATTTTTTATATCACATTTTAATTAGGCATCCGTTAAATGTAGTAAATTATTACGATCTACTATATATTGATGTATATTGTTTTTAATTTTGCCGATTTTCAGCTGCAGTGCCCATGTTTTTTGATAGACCAACTACTGCTTACCCAATTTTAGCATATATACATAGATATATACGATAAATATATATATATACATATATATATGTATGTACATCTATGTATATATAGGTGTGTTTGTTGTATGCCTATAGTTCATATGTGTAAAAAATGCCCACTGGAATACGTGCGTCACGAAGAGAAGCTTCTGAAGCGTGCTTCTGGGCGCCAAGTATTCGAGTATTGATGTATCGTTTTATATTTGGTATAAAAGTTAAAAAGTAGATGGTCATACATTTTCATACATGAGCATGTATTTAGATTGTTCAAATCGAAAGTTGATTATTAAGGTATAGTAGTAATATTTAGGCAGCTATATCAAGCATTGTAAAATGCACCTCCATAAGGAAGGAGGGGATGTGATTTTTTTAGCTTACCCGCCTTTAAACTCATTCTTACACTTTTTTCCTTTTTATCGTAAAGAAAAAAATTTGGCGTTTCATTGCTCGGGATCCAAATTGGGAGAGAAAACGATTTATGTTCTCTGGAATTAATTTCGTAGATAACACCCATCAACAAATTTAAAATATTTACTTGTAACATCCATTCAACCGTATGCAAATGACGTATGAGTAACATTTGAGTGCAGTAAATATTTATGAATATTAAATTTAAGAAAATTATACTGTTGGTGGTCAATTCTTTGGAAAAGTGTTCAAGTTGATCCGTCTCTGTGAATTTTTCTAGGGATGGGCTAAGTCCTTCGGCTAACTTTTAAATTATTTGAAAGTTCTCACTCATCTTATCCAGTTGTTGAATTCTTTATTTTCGAGAGATTTCGAGAGCTCACTTTCGTGCCCTACAACGGCTTCTGGCATTTTTACTACACTAAGTAGGAGTGTATGTGCGAGAACTTGTAATTTTCAAGAGTACATTTTTTTCCTTTAATTCAAGAAAATTAAATTGAGAGGTTTATCTTTATTAGGAGTAAAAATGCATCTTCTAGATCAACTACTCTGTTAGAAATTACATACTTGATGTTATTCAATTTACAGATAAGGAGGATATGATGCAGCAATGCTAAAACTTATATTTTTCAAGCAGAAGTCTTATGCTTGTATATATATTTAAAATAAAGATTTTAAAAAGTTTAAATAATTTTATTAAATGAGAGAGCGCATATCGCCATTCACACACAACTTTTTTTTTGTTTTATGGCAGATGGTCCGAAAATAACGTTTGGAGTTTGAAACCACAAGAGTGCGTGCATCGTATCCTTTTTTTATTAAGGTATTGGTTAATGATAATGCCAATGCTACCTTGAATACAACTGGCGTTTCTGCACGCAATTGCTATTAAATAATACAAAAGTAAACGCAAGAAAGTATGCAGAATATTGTAGAGATGATTGTCAAACCATCCCTGCTGTCCAAGGCATCTGGTGTTGACCGTTGGTTGAATAGTGCTACAAATATGAAAACTGTATTCGTATTGTAGCGAGTTTACTTTTGCCTGACACTACATGCAGATATATATAAATCTTATGGTTTTTTATCTACGCGGATGTATTAGTTGCTTTCAGTAATTCTCGGAAAATATTGTGCTGAACCCTAAAATCATAGATTTGTAGGCATCTTTCTGAGTGTTAAGAAAGGAGTAAAAAATTACCGCATTTCCACCTACTGCCGTTTTTTTTTTTGTATATATTGAATCCTTTGCAAGCCTAACTTCTTGTAAAGCATATGACAATAATATCTGTAATTGCAAAAACCTGCAAATTGCAAAGGTGTTCTTATTACTTTGCAAAGAAAGAAAACTCTCTTTCACCTCTTTTTTTATAAATGTTGTCTTTAATCTGTTTCATACGTACGCTACATAAATACATATGTGTGTATCCATATTACAACAAGCTATGTGGTCGGCTGCTTATCGATTGCAGTGAACATGAGCTTATAGAATTGCTGCGTGTAGATTCTTACTAAGCGAAGATTTTGTTCGTAATATTGTCGCAACAGAGTATGTTGATTTGTTATGTGCGTATGTTTTTCCTGTTCGTATAGATCCCCGTGTCAGCCGTGTAGGTTTATTTGTTGCCACCCAACTCAATCAGCATGGGGCACCCTTATTAAGAAGAGTGCCCAGATTTTTTAATTTCGCAAACAATACTTATGGTACCATATGTATGCATTATTACCAGTTTTTTCACTTTTTTTTTCTTACAATACATAGTATATAAAGTACACGTTCTGCTTTTTACGTACATATATAGAAATGATAAGATCTTGCCTTTATAGTGAAACCACGTCTGTGTTGTAAAACAACTTGGGAATGAATTAGTTCTGTGATATAAGGTCAAGGCCTTTTTTTCGTAAACGAACCGAGTGATTTTCCTATTTATTCACACATGTCTAAAAGTAAAAAAAGATATGGCTTTTCATTACATCTTTGTTAACGCTCCTTTATTTATATATAGTGCATCGCATTTTATTTGCACTGAATTCATGAAATTGGGCGAATGTTTTATATATTTATTTCCATTTTCGACAAACTCATTCGATTTCCTGGAAAATTGTAAAATCTTTTAAACTCCGTACATATATGTATATATATACTTTAGTTCTCAAATACGAAATACAATATTTTTCACATATTTACGTAAAACATCGAATGTGTTTGATGGGACAATAGCCAATATTTTTTTTAAACCATCAACATCCAAGAAACACAACCACTTTTATAATAATCTTAATTTACTGGTAAAGGACTAAAAAGAATACAACTTTCCCTCGTGAGACGTTTTAAAAAAAATGATTCCATGATAGATCGTAGAATATATTATAAAGCTTGACGAGTTTTTACTCACTTTTGGATGCCTAAATGTTTTCGGATGAATTGAGCCATTTAGTGTGCTTTAGGAGACGTAAACGTTTTACGCCGCATTATACACATTGATATTTATCTACGTGCGTGCATTATCTACACAGTTTAACAAACAAATACGAAGCCGTACATTCATCAATTTAAAACTTCAAAAACCTGAGCTCCTCCGTACCGGATAAACGAAAAACCTAAATGAATTTCGAACAAGGAAAGTATTGGTAATTTTGATTTTCGGGTAAGAATCCGTACGCGGACATCAACGAACATTACAGTTTCTTATATTTAAATGGTACACGCCCAATATGTAAGCGTTCGAGTAACTTATACCAAAAAAATAGATTTTACCGTTTTTTCATTTTATAAAGTTTTATTCCCACCTTATATAAATGACTACCTTATTCCATTTAAACAGAAAACATATAGATAACGGAATGGTTTGGTTTAGACAAAAGTAACATAAAAATATCATACATACCGCGGGCTAACGCAGTGGAAAGCAAATGATCTCTAGTCTAATAGGGAATCGTTCTCTAATAGATGCTTCTACATTTTCTAAACCTAGTCTTAAACTTGATACGTTATCTTCCTTTGGTAATGGGTATATCAAACAAATAAAGAAATTTAATAAAATATTTTAAGCATTTTGTTGCCGACTATTTCCTGCTTTTGCGCTACGGCGTTTACATTCTAACCCAAAGATGTCTTGTTTTCATTTTTCTGAATAACACATTTATCATTTTACATAAAATTGCAAATTTATTTGATTTCTGTTGATAAATAAGAGTTTGGTGTAATCTGCACTCACACATTCGTGATAATATAAATACACAAACTTTTACTACAACAAAACAATCAGCAGCTTGAATTCTTCACGCGAATATTAATATCAAATTAAAAATTGCACTCGTATTAGATATCATAGGTAATAAGAAACTCTCGTGTGAAATCTACTTTTGACAAAAACTGGATTTGGATTTAGTTTTCAGATGACGTACCTTAGCTTTTATGAAAGGTTATTTTGCTGCAAAAATTTATATATGTTGTAGAAAGATCAGAGACATAAACAAAATACATTGCAGATGTTTTTCACATAAACATAAATAATAAACATATTTTCTTAGTTTGCTGTTAAATTGTGGTGATAGCTAATTATCATAATAAAGACGGCAGTGGACAGAACTATCAACAAGATGATAGCTGTTTCTCTAATACAAAGTTACATATAATATTACACATGGAAATAAATTTCCATAAACATTATATGCGTATGCGCACATTTCAAGAGATCCCAAGCGCATAGGTATTATTCTTTCCATATATGAAGTTTATAGCATATTCATAGCATAAACACTTTCATTTTCTTTTTAAAGAACACGGAAACAGTATTAACTAACGATTTTAAATGGTTATCTATCTGGCTAGTAATCACTTAAATTAAAGATGCACTTAATTGCTGTCCGCCCATAATGTCAAAAAAGCTAGTGTAATAATGCAAGAAGTTGAAACGACTAGAAAACGGACAATCATTTGGTTTTCTGTATCTCAAATTTCATTTACGCTAGAAAAATGTTCAAATTTTAAAATTATTAGTTAACCCTTATGATACGAACGCAATAAAAATACATTTTATGTAGTTATACGAAAGCACTTTTTCCTTTTTGTTTGCTCACCAAAAGAAGCTAACTAATTTGCAGTATCTGTGTAAAAATTAAGTTTATTAATAAGTCTGTAGTCAACATTAAGTTCCGATTCAATCTAATAATTTCTTTTAGGCTGCTATGTAGTATGAAAAAGAAATTTTTAGCGTACACAATTTTTTACTCAAAAACATTTTTGTAGAATATTCAAGAAATATGCTGCAATTGCTAGTTAAGTTAAAAAACAGTTCATTCGATGAAAATCTTCTTGTGGTCCGTTATGGCTCCAAAGGCGAATAACAAAATTATTTTAACTTGGTTAGTGCTTGCTTCGAGTATATAAAAAAGCAAGAGTTACCGATGGAAACATTCGAATAAGCTTTCATTATCGCTTCAATAGGAAGTATCTTAAAGCGCGTATGTGTTAAACTACTTCAGTTTTTTTACTTTGTTCCAGGCAAATTCTAATGCTGTGGAAGTATGGTTATGTTTCTGAACAAAAAGCTGTGCTTGAAAAGAAAATAAACAACTGGCGACAAGAATTAAATCGGTGGAATGTCTTTTTTTGTTAAATCTATTCTCACATGCAAGATAGCAAAGTGAGGCACCAAATTTCACGACTGCACAAGAATAATTTTCTTACTCGGTATGGACTGTTCATAAAAATTAGTATAAAGCAACAAAATTTACTAAATCGTTCACCAAGGGCATCAGTAACGAACATCCGCAACTAATGCATTGATTCAGTGAACACGCCGTTTCATGTATCTTGTCGAAGAGTAATACACTACGTCTAGATCGCGCACAACTTAGAGCAAAATGAGGGCAAATCGTTTTGTTGCAGCAGACATGAAACGCGTGTGGTGGGCCGATTTGTAAATGTTTTCTTTGTGTGTAGTTTGCAGGAAAGGGGCTGGCGCGAGTGCTGCTAACTGGCGCCAAGTGCTCAATAATGGCTAACGAGTTATTGTAAATGAGCAACAAATATCCAAACAAACAGACCAAATCACAGAGAATGAAAGAAGCTCACGGACATACTGACAACCAAGCAACATTTAAAACAATGCGTTAAACGCAACTGCTTTTGACTCGAACACAAGCTAAGAGACTAAGAGTTCGTAGTTTGCAACAACAAAAAATACATAATTTGGTATAAAAAAGAACGTTCACTAGGAAGCTGACGGCCGTCCTAAGGCTATGAGAACTGTTTTAGTCGCTTAGTCAATTCACAAGCACAGATAGATTCATAAGACCATCGTACACTGAAATAGTTGGAGATTTTAGTGGGCAAGTTTGTTGGTTTTTCGTTGACGTCTGTCGCGTCGATCGTCTGGACATATACAATACATTTCTTTTGTTATGCTCGCTGCTAACTTCGCTGCCGACGATGATGTTGATCAGTGCTCATGTACGAGACGTTCGTTAAATTTGATTCATGAGTCTGAAAATGTGAAGTAGGACTGGTTAGGTATTATTGTATGTTGATTTGATGACGGTGCCCAAAGCTGGATTGCGGCCGAGGAAACGAGGTTTTTAAAGATTGAGTGATTGCTGCGTAAGGTTATAATTTTCATATTTGTAAGGTAGTTTACGATACAATATGAGATGATACTAAATGAGGATGATGATATTTTTGATTCATATTGTGGTTGCTATAGCTCCGTAGATATACAATTTAATATGTATGTATCTTTGCTGTCCTTTGCCGTTGGCAATCTGCTGCTTACCTGCTTCTCAACACGTTCTGTGACCAAATAAAAATGTTTGTTTTTATTTAACTAACTGAGGTTGCTGCCTCAACAATTTCACACAAATTGGACAAATGAAGCCACAGTATTAGTCAGTAATAATGGGTGGTTTCACCTCTGCTCAATGATGGAGGTAGTGGTGATAGTGGTTTAGTAATTTAGCGTCAACAAAACCTTTGCAATGCCAATTTCAATTTACTACTTTGACTACAAAGCTTATATATACAAACATACGGATATACGGGAACACATATTTGTATACCGAAAGTTAAATTCTCGTGCGCTAAAGTTGGCGCCACTTACAACAACAACAACTATAAAACAGAACTGATCTCATGAATATGATTATGATGAAATTGACTAAACTATAATTAGACCAGTGCACCTTTACATTCCATACAACAACTGTTGCATGAAGACAACGCATTGTTTTATATAATATGATCAATATTTCTGGATCATTTTTGTTTCAATTTCTTTAAATACTTTATCATTTCAGACAAATGTTTCCTCAAATGAAATTTCGCGTGTCGGGATTAGACGCGAAGGCAAAATATATTCTTCTATTAGATATTGTAGCTGCTGATGATTATCGCTATAAATTTCACAATAGGTAAGTTCTTTTAACATTTTTTAATATACACTTTAAAGATTTCGCCTGTGTTCTCCTCTTTTCTTTGTGTAATCTTAAGTCGATGGATGATTGCTGGCAAAGCAGATCCCGAAATGCCCAAGCGAATGTACATTCATCCCGATTCGCCAACAACTGGTGAGCAATGGATGCAAAAAGTCGTCTCATTTCACAAACTTAAACTGACAAACAATATCAGTGATAAACATGGATTTGTAAGTACTGTACGTTTAATCTGTTTACCGAAATAATCAAGTGAAAAGCTTGATCATTTCCAGATTGAAAACAGAAACGGCCGTCACTCAGAAGTGGGCAAAATAAAAAGTTTTCTCAACTAAAATATTTTGCATTTGGATTAATGCTTCTCGATAGTGTTTAAAAATTTAATTAAGCATAAAATGTAAAATTCAAATTGAGAAAATTATTTAACGGCTGTACGTATATATTTAAAATTTTGTGAAATCGTCTATTTGAAATCATAATTCAGTTTTTAATACAAATTAGCTCTAAATATGTATGCGTAATAGATAAGCATGTCTATATATTATAGTAATAGCTAATTTACAGTTTGATGTCGTGGACTGCGTTGTTGGACAGTTTTGATGGTGATAAATTTCCACATTTACACATATGCAATTCATCGCAATACTAAACGAATTTGCTAAGTAGTGAATTATGGGTATGCGCATGCAGGAAGATGCTGTTTTATATGCTTGTGTGACGGTGATAAAATGTAAAATTAATATCTGGTTGAATACGCAGTCAATGCGGCAACATCGATTCATGTTTCTTTCAATCAGACTTTGGATAAAATGTCTTGTTTGAAATATGCCGACAAAGTCTTGGTTTTTGCTTGAGTGGAGACATATATACGATATGCAAACCATCATTCAATGCTCTTCAGTAAATTTATTTATTGATAAAGAAAAGAAGAAACTGCTTTGCCAAAGTAGCAAACAGTTTGCATGTTTAGTGTGCAGTTCAACTAAAAGTCCCTCTTAATTCTGCATTACTTGGCCGCCCGTTGTGTGCGCATGCTATAAATGAGTGGCTTGAGTAAAGATAGCTATGTTTAGAACAAGTTGCATTCGAGCTCGAATGTTGTTTCAAAATTGTTGACAAACATAATAAACATGAATTACTGTTGCGATTAGTGTTCTGCGTATGCGTACCCGATGTACTTATTAAATTCTTTAAATTTCATTCAAACCATAGGGAACATACCACCTTCATTGCTGGCATTGTAGTGTCAAAACTTATATACACCCATTACATATTTTCTTAACGGACTTGAGACTACAAAATAATTTCACTGTGTCTATTTATTCCTTTTGGACTTAGGCATAACTCTTGTTCACTGTTCCTTTTTTGTCAAGAAAGGAAGTGTTCATATTAATGGTCAATTAAAGATAAAATATGTTTGGCTTGAAAACTGAGAAGAGTTTTCTGATCGGCTATACTCAGCTGCAAAATATAGTGAAGCATATACAAGTAAGTGCCACTCCCGCCTATCGTTATATATAGGCCTTAACATTTTATCCTTATACGCATAAATATGCACTTTTTACATTTAAATAAAGAAATATGCTCGGAAATGCTTTTGGGAAACTAAACATCTGCCAACCTCTTGAATACCACAGAAAGTGATAGTTGTTTGTACTGTACAATTATATTGATTTAAAGAGAGGTGAGGGTTTCTTATTTTGTATACGTCACTGCCCAATGAACTGCTGAACTGTTAAATTCTAAGACTGAGTACGTGTCAAAACATAACCGCCATACATTCAATTCCCACAAGTGAAATAATTTCATAATTAAACTTTAAACCTGTTCATGAGAAAGACTTCCGAAATGAAAACATTGGATCACACTTTTTTACCAACTCTATTAAAATAGGTCCGTGGAATGGGGTAATCGATGTTGTATGAAACCGCAAAACCAAAGAGGTAAATGAGAATAAGGAAAATATTACGTTTGTCATAAGTCGAAACTACACCATCACCTACATTAACGTTTTTTAAGAACTTTGACATGTACGGATGTGTGGGTCCTTTCGATTGTCCGAGCACTAGCTAGTAAAGTTCGACGATAGAAGAATAAGAGTAATAATTAAATGTATGGTATATGGAGTTTTAATGTAATAGCAGCAGAAGTCACAAATTTACAATCACTTGTGATATAATTTTCTTCTTATACCACGCCTCACACACCTGAGAATAATCGCTACTATCTTGTCTTTTCATTCTGTGAGTTAATAATTGTTGCAAAAATATCATTTTCTTTATGCAGGACAGAAGAATGACATAAATTAGTATTTGCTTGTAAGATCCAAATTCAAAAGTTGAGATAGGCTGAAATTGTGACATAAATAGTTTCTTTCTAAAAATCAAGTTTGAAATTGTATTCGAAAATCAAAAATTTTAAATTAATCTTAGGTTTTCTTTGTCTGAACTATTAAACAATTTAAACATGAAATCCACTTGTTAATAGACATATTCACATCTCTACAATTAAATTAAAATTATTGAATGATTTTTCCCTATTCGTCCTCTGTGGTCGTTTTCGAGTGATTATAATTTAAAAGAGACTTTAACTAATGAAGAATGTATGTAAACGAAATTACTCTCTTAGTGTTACTTACATAATGACAAATTTGATATAACATCTTGAAAGCACAGAAAAATAAAAAACTACTCGATAAATGTGACCTCGCTCATGTGATAAAGGTTTACTTTGTACAAGCATGTAAGTAAACTTTCGCGTGCGTGTATATATATAAACTGTCGGCCATGTTGATTTGCAGGAAGAGCATCCACACCCTTTGTTGTATAACAATAAATTAAGCCTTTGTGTTGTACATTTCGATCCTCGAAATAGGGGTTGAGTTTAAATAAGTGCGTCCACATCTGTGAACTAACATACATACTATACATATGTATGTGTTGTAAAATATTATATGTATGTACATACATAAATAAATGAGCGATGGTCTCCGATCAATTCCGGTATATGCACACAATTCTTAGTTTGTATTGCAAATCAGGCATACACTTTCTAAGTTTTTGTTGAACACTTTTGTGTTTTTAAGGTTAAAATGTTAACATTAAAAGTATCGCTTCAAGCACATTTAAGAGACAAATGGAGTTAACGCACTAGCTAACAAATTGGCCAAATTCCTTTGATTTTCTATATGAGTTGTTAAAGAATTCCATTAGGGGGCAAATAGAACTCTTTAAAGTCATTGGTGGACAAAGAAATGATTAAATTTTACTTTTTTGCAAATATTGCTTATGAACTTCCGTAAATATACGTATGAACATATTCATATACGTTGAGAGTTAGCAACAATTGATCCAATGTATGCATCTAATGGAAGCAGTTTGTCGAAAATGTTATTTTTGGACACACAAGCATAGAATGGTGATTTTCGTTTCCCTGGGAAACGATTACTTACGTATTGCTCTCGGATAAAACATTCATTAGTCACACCGCGACGCAGTCTTAATTAGGAATAGTTTTCAAAAAATTTCTTCAATTTATTTTTACTAAGGACTCTTCAAAATTTTTAGAAATTTACCACTAAAATTAAATAACATCTGTTCATTGAACATCTTGGCTGTCGTTTCATCAGAAAAATATCTTATAACTTTAATCAGAGTCACCCCATTGATAATTTTATAATATAATGTCTACAATATAAAAACACAATTTATTAAAACACGCGGTTAAGTGTCGACTTCTTGTTCGAAATATGTATAGCTATACCTTTCTAACCGTCATATCGATTAAGGAAAATAGCATTTGATAAGTAGTAATCTTTTGTTGATCTGATCAACTAATTCCTCCCGAGAGGATATTTATGCTATGATACCCTTTTAATAATTACTAAACGTACACCCGGCCGTAAAGACAATTTCAGCCGCAATTTATAACATTTGCAGCGCAGGAGGTATACAGATAAGATATCAAATGAATTAAACTGATGCAGATACAAGACGCTGTGTATGAGATATGTCTTCTTTGTATATGTATCACAGCTATTTGTGACATGAATGCATGAGTCTTTAAATACATAAAAAACGGAAAGACAAGGGTAGGTTTTTCAGTACTTTAACCATTCTAGATATACTGTACGATGTATTACTTTAGAAATTTTTATAAATTCTTTAAAAACTAGTTAGGTTTTTTGTGAAAACATGCTAAGTTTGATAAGTCGGCTGTAATTTATGCAAATAAATGACTAAACAATGGGACGTATTCGTAATGTTAAATAGTAGTCTTATAATTGTCCCAAATAAAATAAATTTCTTATTCCATTTATGACGCTCAAAAATAATTGCGGAGGGTATTCCTATTTTTTATCATCTATATATTTTACATCGTTTTAATCATGTCAATTTTGAGATTGTAAAACCAAAGAAAAAGAAATTAATTATATATATTCTTGGTAATTACTTAAGAATATTATCCTACTCTTGTGATGCGGTAAAATATTGAAGAATGATTTCGAACAATACTTCAGAGCAGATGGGGATCTAACGCAGAAGGCTCACCGGTTCCTCTTAACTTTCTCTATAATAACGTGAAGAGTAAAAAATATTCGGCCTTAGAAAATATCCATTTGCATTTTTTAAAACATTTCAATAATACGAATTACATCACTGTGCGATCAATGTTTTATAAATGAAATTCCTTTTTTTCTGCCAGCGAAGAATTTCTCATAAAAATTACTTCTTCTTCTTAAAAAATTTTTTATTGCACTGAAACTGAGAACAGTCAATTTAGTTACACATTTAATAAAATACACGTTGCGAGTTGCGAGTTTTTAGATGAAAAAGCTTAGTATATTGTTTGATTAAAAATTACATGAAGAGCATCCATCTGTTGTCATACCAGTTCAATTAAGTAAACATCATATTGCATATATTTTAAAAGGCTTTTTCACTTCGTCTCTAGGAAAAATGCAAAAATCAAATGGGACCTCTTTGAATCCGACTTAAATCAAAGAAGGACCTTAACTTTTGAGGGCTATCTTTTCGCGGTGACAGGAATTTTTGACGGCTAAGCTCTTCCTAGTCGAGCTCTCGGATTCACGCTATCTTTCACTTTATAAATAGCACGCAAATAATATCTGTTAGGTCATACTTCAATGATCATATTGCATTCATAGAAAAAATTGTTTTGGCATTCACGCGCCTAGCACTGATTATTTATGCTTGTTGTATTTATCAATGTATTTAAACTTCTTGTGCTACATAGACGTAGTGCTTTAAAAAAGAGAAAAATGAATAAATAAACAACAACACAAATAAATAAATAAATAAATAAATAAATAAATAAAATAAAAACCAAAAAAACTTTAAGCAGATGCAACTGAAAGAAATAAAATATTTGTATGTGGATAAGCACATTTGAAAAAAATTTTTTTTTTTGTTGGCTGATCTTGTTTTCAAAGCATCATGAGCGGTTTTTTCGTTTTAGTTGAAAATAATAAAGAACCGAACTTTTGCTTTTTTTTAAAGTACTGTTGAAAGAATAAAAGAAAAACGTTGTCTATTTTTTACGTAACATTAACCGTTTTTACCTCCCGCTACCGTAGGCTTATTGTTCTTAAAAATGTTGTCATATAAATAAAATCTTTTTTATTGTTCACTTGAGTTTGGGTTTGAGCGCCTATGCGACTAAATTGTGACGTTAAGTTGTTTCGAAGATGTTTTTTCGCTTATTGGAAAATGCCATATCACAAGAAGCCATCTCAGCAGGAGCCCACTGTTGTGACCACAATTTGACGCAGACATAAAATATCATATAAAACGCCCCTAAATTTGTCTTTAACTGTTAGGACAACCATCAGCACACTATTAAAACTTAGAAACGGCAATCATTGAAATCCTAAGCCGCGGGGGATTTAATAACTGCAAGGATTTCTTTATCTTTAAGAGTAAATGAAAGTCAAAAAAATTTTTACAGAAACATCTCCCATTATGGCATTGTTAAATCGCGCAAAATTAGGAACAAAATAAATATATAATTAGTTACATAGTTTGGACGTGACTGTAAATGGAAGCAAAGAAGATATATTAAATTCATTATTCAATGTTCTTGCACATCTAATTTGAAAATGAACGAATTTAAAAGTAAAAACCTCAAGCACTGTCGAAGAAACCGGAAATTTTTTAATACTTTCATTTATAATATACTACGTGCAGTAGCTCTACGTTTAAAGTTCGTTGACCTAAACGCGAAGAATAGCAAAATTATTTCATAGACTGCTTAAATTGTGAGACCCTGAGTTGTCTCGTTATTCCAAATTTCCTTATGAACACGACACGAAGTACGTAGGTATGATTTGCATTTTGACATTTGAAAGCAGATGCGGTTTAAAAAACGTGTGATACGGTTATATTTTAGCAGTTACGGTATGCAATGGAAGGAATGGCTTGGCACGAGTCTTAGTCTTATTTTCATCAGGCGATTCTACATTAAATTTTGAGCCTCACCTTAATGTGATGACATGTAGTCACTTCGAACTTCAACCGAACTTGTATTTTAGTAACCGGAAGTACTATTCGATATTCACTTATCATAAAGAATTCAAAGGCCTAAGATCTTTTACCGCGTTATATTACTGTCGGCAAAACTCTGGAAATAAATAATATTGCTGTATACTTCTTGTAGTGCGTTTGGCTAATCGTTTATAACAGCTCTTTAATACGAATATCAAAATTCTTTTAAGTCCGAATCCCGGCAATTCGTTATTTCCACATTCATATCTGCTTAGGTTATAGACGTCATAACTGACAATGAAATAATAAGCAGGAACTATCCCCTGTAAAATAGCCTTCAGTAATTAATCAGGACATGGCGTTAAAAAACTAAATAAATATAATTTAGTAAATCGTATTTCAATTACAACAGGGTTAGAAAGGGAAAAGAAACGGCAAATAGCATTATAAAACGTTTGAAAAAAGGGGCCAAAGAGATAAAGAAAAGCACACTCTGACGCAACACGCAAAACTGATGTCACTTCATTAGCGTCATTGTGATTGCTAGAAGTGAAACACAAGTACTGATGTGACGGAAAGTGAAGTAGATTACCAGGCGTTAGTATCAAAACAGCTTTTGTGCTTTCAACATATAAACATTCCATATTGTTTGGCGTGCAGGTGATATCCACCGCCGTGTTTTTTGGCGCTCATACATGGCTTTAGCGTGTCAGAGAGCGCACCCCAAATACATATCGAAGTATAATTTTTACATGCAGCAAATTAAACAGAATTTGAAATTGAATACTAAACTTCAACACGTAACTTCATATCCAGCACGTTACAAATAAGCAGCGTTACAAAAACCATAATTGAACAGCTGCCGAAGTATAGAAATTAGTATATGGTACAATCCTTTTAGCTTCTAGAGATATTTGCGTAAGCTAAAAATTTCTCTTGGAGTAAATGGTAATATATGAATTTTAGCACTTCCCCAAGTATCTAAAACAAAGTATTGGAGATCACGTTATAAGTACATACACGTGGGATATTATTGGACACTTAATAAAATGTGACGTCGGGATGATTCAGTTGTTTCAATATTTATTTATTTATTTATTTATTCCACTTATACAGAAACTCAACTAAAACAAACGACACTCGAGTTCAAATGACTCTTAAAGTAAATCTTAAATTAATTATTATTAAAAAAACTTAGTATAAGTACAATAAAACAAATAAAAGAAAAAAAAAAGAAAAGAAAAAAAGCATGTACACAATTAGCACAGAGCCACACCCATAACTGGTACAGAACCTAGTTGCAAACTTGGCAACCGATAATAGTTAACAACAATTAATGTTCGAATCGTAGTGACTTTTTAGGATTAAGAGCTAGTTTAAGTACGACATTGGCAAATCTCGTGTATTAAACAATGTTGCTTTAATGGACTTTAAAGTGTCCGACAATGAAAAAAGGTGATAGACGTTATTTAGATTCTTGCAAACAACTCTGAGCGGGTTAAACAGCTCATAATTATATTTACAATGACTAACCTTAACCAAGGTAAAATGCCTAGAAAAGCGGTTAGGAACATTAAAACTTATTTCTCCAAGTAATGACGGCGAGTTAATAGCGCCGTTTATTAATTTGATTGCAAAGCAAACGCCAAGAACAAATCTACGTTTTTCAAGAGACGGTAAGGACAAAAGAAGTAACCTATTTTCATAGGGGGGAAGAGAAGCGGACGGGTCCCAACCCAAATTCCTAAGAGCAAACAACAGGAATTGCTTTTGAATAGATTCAATTGAGTCTACATAGCACCGCTATGAGGGAGACCACACAATAGAAGCGTACTCAAGTATAGGCCTAACCAAACACGTATACAGCCTTTTGGTAATATACGGATCATCTAGCTCTTTGGACCACCTCTTGATGAAACCAAGAGGGGACCTAGCTTTGCTTATCGAGAACTCAACGTGCAAATTGAAACGTAACCTACGGTCAAAGAGGACGCCTAAGTCTGTGAACGACTCTACGTCCTCCAACTTGTGCGAATCTATAAAGTAATGGGTTATGAATGACTTCCTTCTAGAGAAAGAAAGCTTCTTACATTTATTTAGGTTTAGTGTCATATAATTTGAAGAGCACCATGCCACCAATTTATTTAGGTCAGTTTGAAGCTGATGTGATTGCGATTCTAAGGAAAAAGAAGAAAACAGTTTCACATCATCAGCATACATTAAGATCTGGCTGGATTTAATCACCGAAGGCAAGTCATTAATGTATAGATTAAATAAAATGGGCGTATAGTATAAGTTAAGATGGACGAATAAGGAAATTATGTTTGGTTGTGATCGGGGGAATGTTTACCGTACACCTAGACAAACAGGCGGACGTTTACGCTTAAATCGATTCGAAATTTGATACTACTCAAGAGTACTTTCGGGAATGTCTGAAGCTTCTTTCTGGGAGTTGCAAACATTTTGGAAAACTACCCCCATTATTCTTGTATTGTGTATATTGATATGCGCGGAAGTAATTTTTGGTTACTGATCCGCTGCTATTTATCCGTCCGATGGTTATACAATTTTCAGATTTCAAAGTTTGTTAATATGTATTTCTAGACAATAATCCAAATAAATGCTGCATGAGTATATATTTTATTTTATTTTAATGAAAGTTTATAAGACTCAAACGATAAGTTTTTACCTTAACTGAAACATGTGTTTGTTCTAATCACGCATGAAACGAGAATAACATAAAAAAACACTCGCCTGTCGTTCAGTAATGCGATAATTAATTAAAACAACAACAACAGCTACGAGAATAACAACCGTTGGGCTGTTGACACAGTGCAAGTGCTACTTTGAAATGTTTTTATTCATGCATTAAATAAAAAAAAAACGTTAGAATATACAATTAAAACAATTTCTAAAAGATATTTTCGCGTTTTATTGTATCCATATATTTATACATTTTAATTAGTGTATAGCTAATACTTAGCGCGTGCATTTGCTAAAAGTTCATCACTTTTGAACACAATACGAATTAGAGAATTTACACGTCTACTGGCATTGCAAACCCTAAAAAAACGATGTTTCTACACTAATATACTATACTAGTAAGTTCTTCCATTGACAGAATGTTCTTAATATTTGAGTGGTCGAGTTATCCCTCAACATTTCAAAAGACACAACGTAGTTACATTTTAAATCAAACGGAAAAATGTACGAGTGGCGTTATAAATTATAAGCACTCTTGGTAGATTTTCATAAACCGCATCAAATGAACCGTGTGCATTTGTCTGACTCTTCAGTGATCGATTTTCGATTTTGGACCAATTTGAATAAATGATCACTTAAATTGGCCGCCAGCTTCACCTAGAGCTAGACAAGTTCTTATAGTATGCTCACACTTCCACGCACTCTTATATTTTCCCTCTTTAAATGTATGTTTATGTAACTATAAATTTTACATACTAATTAATTATTAGTAAAATATAATCGAAAGCGTACACAAATTTATCTTTGTTTCTCAAAAAAGTATTCTTATAGCAATCTGTGTACCCTCTGAGATCAAGTTGGTCATGTTAAATTGTTTGTCTCATCATTTAGCTCTTTGTATTTGACGTCCTTAAACTTGCAATATTTGAATAGCAAGGTGAAACTTAATACATATTTCCTGAGTTAATTGCACGGAACAACGCTCACCAGATAAAAAATCAAAAACGAAAAGACACTCCTATATGGGCCCACCTAACAACGGTAAATTTACATTACATTTTAAATTTATAATATATTTAGAAATTAAAAATTAATATTATGAAGTGTGTTATTAAAATTATTTTCGTTGTAATTCCCACATTGTGTTTAATAAGAGCAGATTTGTGCATAGTAGGCTTAATGACTTTGTTTCTTTAAATTTATATACCGTTTGACAATTGTTTATCAACAAAGGTTGCGCTTTACTAGTCAATAAGCATAGAAGTCTATGCTACGATATATTATTTTATATTTGAGGGCCGTCCGAAATTGGGCACGTTTACTATAATCGTGTAAACCCATTCTGTTTAATCCATTGCTGCGCTTAAAATGTGCTTGGAAGAAACGATATCCAAACTTCCCTCAATATTCAAAAATAACCCGTTTTCGTAGATGTTTTTAGCTTGAATGAGTTTCAATGAAGAACTGAGCATTCGAGGCACGCATCCCATGTATTCTTTCTTTTTTGTTATCAAATAAGAATAAAACTGTTACCCCTAAAAATGACTGGTTCTGTTCGAAAATTTGAAAACTGTAAACGTGCCTGAAGAAACGTTAATGTGACCATGATGTAATAATCTAAGGTCGTAATTACCAAAATATTAATGAATTATGTAGAAATCACACAACAATTTAAAAACTCACCAGAAACACACAACAACAATAATAATATTTGATAAATAATCATAATACGTAGGACCGCAACGTAAAAAGCAAACAAACACGTATCCACGCGCAATGAATAAAATCTAGAAGCTGGCGGCTTGAATTTGTATCATAGTTTTAAGTACATGTATTTTTTTGATGGCGCCAATGTCTTTCAATCATTGCGCACGCAAATTGTAAATCGTCTGCATTATAAGGTAACTAATATCTTTAGTAAACGCTAAACACAAATGCTTATATATAAATGTATACGCAAGCACACAAAGTCATTCTCAAATCTTAGTACTCACCACTCAAATTCGAATCAAATAAATTCAAAACTTACTTTTATACCTACATCTACCTTGAGATCTTGATGCATAAGTTTCATCCTTTTTTTATAGCATTTACAAATACACTTCTCAAGACATAAAAAGTATCCGGAGTCGTTCAAATAATTGTACTCATAGATATACATTTTGTTATCATCAAGGTTAATGGCATCGCTTGCAACAAAACTAGTTCAGTGATTGACTTAGTCCGCCGCACATTTCTCGTAAATTAATTGAGGTGTGATTTGTAGCTTATTTAGCGAGTATTTAGCGATAAAATTGAATTTTTTTGCAACAGGTCATGCGTTCATATATCGGAATTTTATGAATGGAGTTAAAGTGTGTCTTCACTTTTTAATCCACCCTATTTTACGTTGGCTTTTGAGCACCAGCTTCTTCATTTCGTCGATGTTTTTGTAATTCGTTAACAAAAGAAAGTTAGACCATTCACAAGCTCCTCTTTTTGGGGACTCATTGCACTTTTGCAATATTTCTAACGATTCAACGCAGGAATGTTTGCTTAAGATATTAAATTTAAGAAAAACTGTTGTTGGAATAATTTTCTGTTTGTGACAATCGGTAACGACTCAGGTTTGTGATTAATAAAAACAACAGCTTTTGATTGCAATCAGTGACAGAATGTAACCAAATCCGCGCGTTAATTGACTACCTTGCTACCACTCTACAAAAAACCATTTTGGTGATGTGCTTTACGCGCCTTTTTGAAATAATGAATACATATACACATATTTGCTTAGCTTCGTGATTAACGTGATATCATAAGTTAGTAAAGTTCGAAATTGACATATAATTTCGTTACGTAAAAAGTTAAAAATCGCATTAAAAAATTTCTTTTCCAATAATTCGTAACTTTTCGTAAATTAACATGATATAAAGTTTGGCAGAAATCAACACATGAGCCGTAATAAAGTTTCGTGTAGAAATTGCATAAAACTATAATGGTAATCGATACAAAAATCTTTTGAATGTTCCAAGGTTTGTTTGTAAGATAAATGTAATTTTCTTCAAGCATTGTAATCTAATCTTTACCTCAGCTTGTTTCCTTCCCTACGTATATAAAATTAGTTTAGTTTATATGTTACTTAACAATTAAAATTTACGAAAAACTGTAAGAAACTGATAAAATATATATCCAATATTATTGGTTGGAAACTCAGAACAAAATTTGATATCCAAACATTTGCCCATTTAGAAAGCAGATTGTTGTTTTTAGCAAGTTTGTTAAGAGGACACAAATATGTTTACAAATAAAAGTTAAGCAAGTCGCATTATAGGATTTTGACTTTTATATATCACCTAAACCAAAAGCTATTAACGACGTAAATGCAAACTTAGTTGTAAACAATTTTCATAAAGTGACTGAAGGTAATAAAAGTTTTTTAAGTAATAAAAAACGTATATACATACGACACTCATAAGATAGGAAATCTTTTAATATCAGACATCCGCATTTATATATGATTTATAGGACACCTTCATAAAGCTTACGTAACTGTCAGCCTGAAAATTGTTCCAAACTGTGGGGTAGGCCGAGTCAGTTGTACAACAATACAATTAGAATACGTACGTTTTATAAGATATTTACCTGTCAACCGTGTCATAACAAGACTGTCAACTACCCAAGCAATTTGTATATACAAATTTAATTGTCTGTCAGTTGGTGAAACGGATGGTTATAAAAGTCCTAACTTCTTAAACACTCTTGCACCTTAAAGTTTCAGATTAATAATATTTTGCAAAACTTTTATGTATGAAAGAACAATAACAAATTGATTTATAATTGTTCGTCCGCACAAACACACGTGCACATATATTTGTAGGTGGGTAAATAAATTAAGTTATTGAGGAGACCTTCGCATTAATTTGTCGTAGTCTTACACTAAAGAAATGATAAAGTACACAGGGGAACATAGTTGTTGTTACTTACTTATGCTATATCGGAAGAATACGCATGCAATGCATTCGATTTTTCTTGTGAAAGTATTTAAATTCAATTGAGTTAACGTATATCCCCAATATCTAAGCTCATTCTCACTTGTTTGAATAATAAAGATTGCACTTTAGTGTCATTTCCATTCCTATTTTATTTATTTATTTGTTTTCGTACTTTTATTTAGGGTTGCCTTATAAAATTGCATTTGGTGGTGCTATTTGCTAATTGCTTTATTTTACAGGAAATTGCATTTCATCCGGATGCGGATGTCGCGGCCATAATAAATTTAGCGCATTCAATTGTTGCCCTCAGCTAAAATTGCCGCCCTTCATTCAAATGAACATCTCTTTTTTCAATTGTATTGTATTGTGATTCCTGCTGTGTTGCAATAAACACTCGTGCAGTGAGCTAGTCCATTTAGTTCTTCATCACACCCACTTAGAGCAGTCACTAGCAACAATTAACTTAGCTCTCACGAATCTCATTCGGCACCCATTCTGGCATTCAAGTTCGTGTTAATGCATTCTTAGAGACTGCAAGTATTAGTATGCATAAGCTTACACCACTCTGGCTATATATTTATATATGCGTAGGTGTTAGTGCCAATGTATATATTTACATCTGTATAGAATTATTGCTTTCCTTGAGTTGTTGCATCTATTGTTGTGGCTTTTGTTGTCGCACTAATTATATCAAATTCTCGTTTCCTTACTGGTTCGCCATTTTACCCTTGAATACTTGTACGTTATTGTTACTATAACTGCACAAACAAGAATGACAGCATTGCCACTCTTCGGTTCAAATCTTTTTCTGATTATGACTGATAAAATACATTACTTTTTTCCTACGATTTACATACTTGATGCAAAGTAAACTTTTGACTGCTTCTAATGTGAAATCCTAAGCCATAGTAATATAAAGACTTCCTTCAAAAAACAAATAAGATCATAATTCAACAATAAAGAAAGATATTAGTTGCAATATTTAGTTCAATACAAAACGATATAGTCAAGTTTCGAAAGATTTACATTGATTATAACTTTACTAGCTATCTTAATTACAGGTGAAATATAAGATTAGCGGCCCGTTTAAAACGACTAAAAATATTTGTGAGACACCATATTCTAATTTACCGTGGATTATGAAATTGATTTAGAAGTTTTTCGCGTTTCAATATAAGCTGAGGGAGGGCATTACAAATTCGGCCCAAGTTGAACTTAATTTATCTCGCAGTTTTCTGAACTTGGCGATCCTCTCTCTATATTTATGCACATTCAAAAATCTTAACGCGAAAGTTTATAAGTCGTTGTATTCCATATACATAAAGACACATAGAAGGTAAGCTCACTTAATAACATCGCCCTTTTTTTGCTTAGTAAAAATGGTTAATATATACCATAGCGATAGAACGAGGCAACATTTGAGCTAAACGTAGAAGGAAGGTACATCCCCGTTAACCTCGTTTATTAATAACAGATGTGTAAGTAAGCAAATGAACCGCAATTTTAACGCCGAATTTTACGGCATCTTTCTAACTATTCTCTAACCACAGTCGAAATCTCTTATATGTTGTAAGTTGACAACATGTATTTTCAGATCTATTTAGTTTTGCTCGCAACTGCAGACGGTTTGAGCGCATTTTTAGATTTTGTATATGAAAGGCTTTTAAAAATAACAATTCTCTACGTTTGGAATGGTTGCCTCAATTTCTGATGTTTGCCTATTGACATACGTTTTCCAAATGTAATTTTCTGCATATCGCAAAAATCTATGAACAAATTCACAAAAATAGTAAGAATTTAAATTTTCACTTCTAAAATATAGCAATGCTTAACGAATTAAATTACGATACCTTGTTCTCATGGTTATTTTTAACTCACTTTATCAGGATTTGACAATTCATTAACGTTAATAATTTTAAAGTCTTGTCAAAACTACTATTCAGATCCATATTCACCTTAGGATGATTACATCGTTCCATATACTGCCTCCTTATTGTACATTAAACATCTGAATATTGGAAAAGTTTGGACACATGTTATCTTGAGCATGTGTTATTACTATCGTTACCTTAACAGGCCGAAATTTTCTTTGACAATCACACAGTAATCAAAACAATTAAGAACGTTATATTCGCTTGGGACCGAATCTCGTATGCCTGCCACCATCTTTGGCGCCTCATGCTTTTATTTACTGTCACAAGAAAATGAATGGGATAAAACCTTCACCTTTAACTTCACTAAAAAATGTTGTTAAAAAAATTAATCTACCACGTCGTGACGTCCACCATAATTAATTTAGAATTCACACATTTAGCTTTTCGCATTCTAATCTTCATGCCCTTTTATTTGATACCCATATCGCCGATATTATTAAGAAAAAATAAGCCCACCCCGTAGTTGTGTTCATCATATTTATTTTAGAAATAACGTATTTTTGGACATGTCTTGTAATATGTCTTCATTTGAGGAATACACAAATATGTAAACATTCTGCCTTTTTTACCTTATGACTAATAAACATAAAACCTCAAAAAAGTGAAAAAAAGGATATTTAATCACTTATAACTTAAGCATGATTATGGATTTTTTCCATTTTGCACGTAAATAGTAGAGTGTTTCCTAAAATGTCACTTTTCTATCTTTTATAATTTATATGTAACAATCCAAAACACGCAAATTTTGATTTAGAAACGCGGAGTTGTGCTCAGTTTATGTGTCACTGCAGGCTTGTGCTGTTTCGACTATTTTCAATATCAGTCTGCGAGAAAACCTTCCAATGTTCTTACCGAATTTGAAGTCGCTGTCTTAATTTTTGCGGCCAGGAGACTGTCAACAACACACCACATAGGCGCGCAGACGGATAAACATGACTTAATTAATGTAGAATTTATGTATACATACTTTATAGATTCTCCGAAGCTTCTTTCTGAATATTACAAACATTATGACAACAAGGGTATACCCAATATCCTTCAGTGGTGGCTATAAAAGTTTATGCGGTTTTCGGCCATGTTTTATAATATCTTCTGGCGACCTTATCTCGGTCGACAACAAATTTCGGGCAATTGAATATCAAATGCTACGTATCCGCTTGCGTGTCTGCACATCTCGGAAATGCAGGTGAAATATCATGTCGGAACCCGTTGTAGATATTTTCGAAAACAACCAGTTAGGAGTTAGTTTACGCTACCATGTCGTCGGTCGGTCCATTTTGCTACATTGGGGATGAGCGGGAACGTTCACCTGTCGACGCGCTTTCCTATCGCTGTTCAATGAGGTCAAGTAGCGCTCCTTCGTAAGGATGCTCTATCGCGCTTGCCCTCTGTTTTCCTTTTAGTAGATAAGTGGCATCTCACTCGTCAGGATATCAATCCGGAATTGCCTCTGCAATCGCTAGAGTCGCCCCTTCTGAGATGGTTCGGAAGCACCATATTTGCTTAAGCGTGTTGACTCGGTACACCCTCACCATCTATCTATATGTTGATTTCAGAGTGAGAACTGCAGCCCAAACTGGGGTTGTGTGCAGAATAACGCACGTAACTATTGTAACTATGACTTTCTCTACAGCAATTCTAGTCCCTCCGATATTTGGCATAACCGGTGCCAAAGACGACTGAATCCCGGCTGCTTTGTTTGCAGCATACTGGATGTGTTGTTTCGTAAGGTCTTTATATGAATGCATATGCAGTCGTACAGAGTACTTAATGGTGAATCACGGCCCATTATAGTGTTCTTACTTGTTTTTTGCGCAGATATATAAAAGAAAATGTGTTTTTAAGATGAATTTATTGTTTTTTTGGTTTTATGTTAATAAGAATAAAATGATTTAACGGTTAAACTACAAAGTGAAGCGCGAGGTCTATTTGTATTGAAAAGGTAAGATTTTATTGTTTCTAGGTAGGAAGAAAAGATTAATAATGATAAACAAAATATGATACGCAAGTAAGCACATAATTGAATTTTCTAAATTTCAAATAGAAAACAAACTCAAAATTATACATAAAAATGTGAACAAGGCCTTACGAATCAAGAAAAAAAACAGCTATTGCACAATAACAGAGGATCGGATTTCGGTATATTCGGTAAAGCTTTGGAATTCATAAAACGTGGGAGGGAAATCTATAAGCTTTCAAGGTCTAACATTTCAGCCACCATATACAGCAGAATTAGTTTCGCTACACATGTCTCAGCTTCCTCCTTGGTTAATACGCCAATTAATGATACAAAATTTCATTGTTTATTGTGTGAATTTTTTAAATTAGTCTCTTTTTATTACCAAAATCCGAAAATTACGTAAAGTGAATGTTATTTGTATAAAACGTCCCATTTGCAATAGTTCAACCTACTTTTTGCACTTTCATACGTAACGTCATACTTATTGACATAACTACTGTCAAATTAAAGACTAAAACCGTAATTCAAATGAAAATATTCATGTCGTTCATCCTTACGTAAAGACGCGGTGCGGCTTGTAGGCTATACACAAAAATACATGAAGAAAGAATCATATGGACAGACGAACAGACAAAGAGGTTCTGAAAATTATTCTGAATCGGTCGGTATAATAGAAGTTGTGTCTATCTTGAGTCTTTTTGAATATTCAGTACGTTCTTACGAACTTATGTGCCTCATAACCGATGTAAGGTACGAACAGGAAATGAAGGCAAACAATATATTGCATAGAAGTTCACCTTGCCCAGAATATATTCCTTCGTAATTACTTTAACTTCCCAACATTTTGTCGCCGCTTACCAAAATGATTACAGCACGCTGTGACAAATACGGTGTTCTCCGCTTTGGGCTTACGAACGTAAACATGAATAAAATACATTTTTTTTTTTTTCAATATATTGTTTGGACATTGCTATTAGTTATATTATTGTTGTTATTAGTCCTCCACAGGATATCCTACAGGACTGGATCCTTTTCGGGAAATTTTGAAGACTTGTCTGCACATAGAGGGCAATGCGATTCTTTACATGCCACCATAAAAAAAAATCCAACGGTAAGAAGTCGCACGTTGTTATTAGCCAATGCACATCACCAAAACGTGAAACTATACGTCCGGGAAAGTCTTCACCCAATAATGCCAAAACGAGGCATTTTGCGTTCCTTGCTGCACCATCCTGCTGTTCACGAAAAAAATGGTAATCATGTGACTATAGCAATCGGGATTGATGGTTTGTGTCCCATTCTCGTCCACAGCTTACAGTGACTTTTTGGGAATGGAACGTTTTTTGGACAGTTACTTATAGATTTTCGTTGCTACGAGTGCGACGGTTTTGTTTTGTTGGCATATACTTCAAACGAAAAATGGACCTCATCATTGAAGGAAAATGCGCGAAACGTACTTGCTACAAAATCAGCATTTTTGTTGTAAATTTTGTAGATAAATGCAAAGTATTGTTTAAGTGAAAATTACTATTGATTATATTAGTAGTAGTAGTAGTGAAAGAAAGCCTTAATATAAAAACACACCTTGTCATTTACATTCCAGACTCGATTAACCTTGGTTTTATGTGATCTAAGTTTTTATGTGACAATACATCGCTGACTTCAATAACTGTTTGAAGATAACTAAAATTTTCGACAAAAGAGGAGCACATATGGAAATTATTATTTTTCTTAAAGTACGTTTCTAAACGGAAAAAAGTTTCGACACCTTTCTTTCTTAACTTTTAACTTGCCGTCATGTCAGTCTGGGAATCTCAGAAACAATATTTGGGCACTTTCGTATATCCCGTAATTCTGAAACTTTGTATTCACTTGTAATTCCGACGACAATACAATTTACTACATTTACTTACTCTGAGCCTTTGACAAGATAACCGCTTTAGGCGTTTACAAAAAGTAAAATTTCTTATACTTGAAATCTTAACAGACGGTCAATCGGTTCGGTTTAATTTGGAATCAATCAAATGTGAACTTCTAGCCCACGCAGCTTACTCACCACATTTGGCTCCTTACCTTTATTACTTTGCACCGATAGGTTACGTATTTGCCGGGCTATGCTTTGATTTGTAAAAAGATAAAGAAAAATTGCAAATGGCTCGCGACAAAAGAGGATAATTGCTGCCGAAAGAGGAAGAAATGTGTAATTTTTTCTTTTCATTTGCTTAAAATGTTTGCGACAGCAAGAAAAACGATTCAGAACGATTTAAGCATGTCCGCCTTTCTAATGACTGCCGCAAACATTTAAATTAAAAAAATTTAAGGCATCGGCCTTAAATTTGGCAAAAATATTAGAGGAATTTGCGCACAGGTTGGTATTGAAAATGGGCCAAATGTGTCAAAGAAATCGTCCACTGTGTAGAACAAACTGAGAACACCTTTGTTCTCAAAAACAAAACAAGTATTTTGCTGCTCATTACTCATAAACTATAACAGTTTAATATTTGTATATTTTATAGGCGATCCTACAGTATCTGGGTTGGAATGGAAAAAATCGGCCAAGCCCACCCATTACTATACAGTTGTACAATTTTTTTTTCTCCAATTTTGTTTTGGGAGAAAGTTGGCGGGTATAGAAGACTCGCCCACAGCTAAATATAATTTTCTGCCAAAAGGTAATAAACAAAATCGTTAGCTTTGGCTGTCACGATACTCCACACCTGGAAACCTCCCAGTTTTTGATTAGTAGAAGCCGCGGGAAAACATGACATGTAGCGGTAAGAACTGGAAGAGGGCTTTTGAAGTTTATTTAAAATTTTAAAAGGTTCTTCATACGGCAAGGAAAGAGAACGGTGTATAAAACCATCGTTAGCAAACATAGTTGTACATGTCTCCAGGAAGGATGAAAGAAAGCCTTTTTTGACTTCCAAGGTATTTGTGGAGATCCTAGACCTCCTGCGTAATTAAATAATTACGTCACCCTTACATTTCTTGTCTCCATTACCTATGAACAATCCAACTGAGATTCTTAGCGTTGCATATAGCACACACTAGTTCCATAGGTGATTATTTTCAAGTTCTCTCCACAACTTATACAAAGCCCGAATAAGATTATTGGCATTTATTCTGTGCAGTTTTTAATTTGATGACAACTTGGCCCTCTACTAATTCATTTGTTGTGTGGGTGGAGTGGTAAAATCGTGTTCGATGTCTAAAGTGGAAGTTAACCCCCTAAAATTGTCGGCCTTGATAAGTCGCTATTATTGGTGACGCTCCAGAATGAGAAATCCATTTTGATATAGAGTATTTAGCAACTGTCAGATATCGGTATTGACTCTGACCACCTGCTAAAACGATCGAAACGGTTGAAGCAGTCAAGTAATAGCAAGTGGAAATACCAATATTGATACGTGAAAAAGAGATAGATAATAGATCTCTATTTACCATAATATGTGTCGTTTGTTCTTCACTCTTTGGCATTGGGCATACGGATTCGCAAACAGTCTAGTCGATTCCATGCTAAACGGATCGCTGAGATCAGCTTAGATGCATAATGAGGACTATGATGTGACAGAGTAAGGGCATTTTGTAAGGCTATTTTTTAAAATTTTTTAGTAGTAAAGAAACCTAAGATTCAGTTCGACACGTTCCCGTAAAATTGTTGAATAATTCCAGAGATAGCAAAATGAGAGGGAGGCTTTTAATTACAATAAGGTAGGATTCTTAAGGCTTAAGGTTCTTTAAGTTTTTCGTCGCCTTGCTAATCATCAACTATTGCAACTGCATTCAACATTTTTATTTGACTATTACGTGTCATAAGGACGGTTGTAATATTTTCTTCTCCACTAACGTGCCGAAAGTCAGTAGAAATTTACAATACATAATCAAGATGTCTGGCTTGACGGTCTGTAGCTTTTCTAGTTTTTAGTTGAAAGCACAAATTAATGATGGGTGTCCGATATATAAGTGCAACTTACGACCTTAAAAATTTTAATTTAAAACTGCTTTTAGCTCACTATTGAACATGCGTTCGAATTTTACATGTACTTTTGCGACAAAACAGCTAAAGACTGTAAGTTTTCAGAGAAGACCTACTCTAAAGCACCGCCTGCGGTAATCTTAGAAGTGTCTACCGAAAGTGATCACTCGGCATTCTTATCGTTATCACTTCTTTATTGATTTTTGAATTTGTCAAAAGCTACTAGTGTGTCATCAGTCCAGTTTTGAGGTGAGCAATCATTCGTTTTATTATCAGGCTGCATATTAAATAAAGGTATTTGAGTTTGAAAAGCGGTCTCATTGCATACACTGTAAAAATTGATCATATTTTCATTGTCGCTCTGGATAATTTTTAAGTGCCTTTATCCGTTCGGTAGCGCCGTTATTATTTGGACTAATATATCATAGCCTCGAAATATAATATGTTGAGTTAAACGCTGGAGTACATGTTTTAAATGTTCTTTATACTCTTCTGCCGCAACAGAGTATATTGAACCCGGTTAAAAAAAACGATATATAAACTGCTCTTCTAGGAATTTCATATGGAAGTCCTCAAAATATATGCTCTAGTAACAGCCAACAATTCCGCAGAGATAAGAAGATATTTCCCCCGTACCATGTGTTGACCTTCCTAATATGTGCGGTATTAGCACTGAATTCCACTTTTTATCACTAGAATTTTATTTTTATGTCTTATGTAAATGTAATTTTTATTTCTTCTATGTGGACGATTCAGAACGAACCAAAGTTGCTTTTAGTAAGGAGGACAACAAATGTTTCCTACGACAATGGCATATGGTAGTCGTATATCGATTGCTCATATCAGACAAGTCCAAATGAAAATATTTTCTGTAAACTTAAAGGATTCTACAAAGTGCAAAGATCACCCTACAAAAGCGTTGCTGACATTGCTGAGATTAACATTGTGAGAATATCTGGAAAAGCGTTTATATTTGCGAGGTTTACTATATTCCACAAACACATTTTGTATCCATATCAAAAACAACAGATATTAAATACGAAGACGATTTACCAGAAATGGAGCTAGCGTTTTGAAAAACAATGATATTTTGATGAAAACAAGAATTTTGTTTTAACAAAGTGCATGACTAAACGATAGAAAATCCACAAATATAGATTGCAGACGGGCAAACTAAGCAAACTTACTTAAAACCGCTTTCAAGTTCTATCTATAAATTAAGCTTTACACAAGGTGGGGACTGAAAAGCTTGTCAATGCATTCCCGTATATAAAGCCAAGAAAGCTTCCTATTTAGTCAATATGACTGTCATCCTAAAATTGGCTTATAGAAAAAAAATAGATTTACATATTTTTCATATCCCTCTCTTAATTTTATACCCACAAATCGGACAATGAATTTGCCAACAACAACAATTACAAATAAACAAAGGATTGTGTGTGTGTGTGTGCATGTACGTTATATACGTGCATTTATAAGCGATTGGCTGGTTGAAAAAATTAATATTTTGAAAAATCCCCTTCTTTCGTCGAAACCCCTACTGCATTAACGACAATCAATTGCTAGGTAGCCTACGGCATTAAAAGTATTAGAAATAGTTCATGACACTCTATGTTTTTACATTATATATTTAGAATAAAAATATTTCCTAACAATAAGCGATAAATTTTCCTATCAGCTGATGACCAGTGCACATAGTAAAACCAAAATCTGATGTACAGCATGATACTCAAACCTATAAAAATTTACTCATAGCGTACGGTGCTTAAAGAACAAGTTCTCCCGGTATGGGTAGGATGAATATCCAACAGGATAGACAATCTGTAATTTGCACATGGACATTCCCCGAATGACACTCTGTATAAAAACTTTTGTCTCTAACAGTAAGGGTCGACTTCAACATTTGCTTATGAGCTAAACTATGTATACACATGCGCTATTTTACGAAAATATGAACATACCGATCACGATTTCTTGCCACACAAAAGTACTAACCGTAATATTAAGCGAATAAAATCAAAGAAGTTGCTAACGGCGACGATAAGAACAATGATATTAATTATTTTTATTTGTTACGGTCTGCGAAGGAAGGATTTGATGGAAATAAAGTAACAGGTTTAATTTACTTAATCGAGGAAATGAAATTTCGAAGTATCTTTTGGAGGCAAGCGTCCCGAAAATATCTTTGTGAATGTATTAAAGTAAATTTGCTTTCGTTGAGATCTCAACGCGTCAAATTATATGATATGTGAAAAAGCAGATGGAGAAAAGAGATAATTAGTTGCCCTATATCAAAAATGTCAACCCCGATTTTGAAAATTAGTTACAGGATAGGAAAAACTAACGTAGAGTGTACGTAAATGCGGATAAAAGTAACCAAACTAAATTGTAGCGTTTTTATCATCTAAGGAATTCAACACAAAATGTTCACTATGCTAACTGTTGACATTGGTCTCAAATGACAATGTAGGCACTGAAAATGCAAAGAAAAGAATTAAGGAAGATGTTTTAAGTAAAGCAAGTAAGAAAATTATATTCAGTTGTGACCGAATTTCGTATACCTATTACCGTTATTCTATTTCTGTAGACTAATTTTGTGGAAACTTATATCGTGTATTTGTTGCAGCTTACAATCAACGAGGAAGAGAGAGGGAAAGCAAAAGTGTTCACAGTTTTTTGTTACATAGCCATTTACGCGTTGTGGGCGTGTTGTTTAAAAAGTTTAGGTAATTTTCATATTCTTTTGCAAGTCTGTAGGCGATGTCTTCATTTTTGCAGACACCAGAGTGTTTACTGTAGATACTACCCAGTTGTGTAAATCGCAGATGGACAGATCAACAGACGAACATGCTTAGTTGTATTCCGAAATTAAAACTGGCTAAGAACTTATATACTTTATGGGGTTTTTGAAGCTTGCTTCTGTGCTTTATGATGGTAAGGGAAAAAAATGAAATCAGGCACAATGTAACATTGGGAAGGCGTGGTCAATTTTTATCATTTTTGTACAGGTTCTCCAGCACCGCCCACAGAACATATCTCTTTTCTCTATCTTTAAGATTAGATTATGAAAACGTAGACGCGAAATCGGCTCGACAAAAATATATCCATATCATTTTTAACAGCTCAATATAATTTTCAATTTCAACATTCTAATTTCAAGGAAACACCTACAAAGCATTCAATGTTTTAAGAGTTTGGATGATTTTAGTATACTTCAAAGGAAAGAAAGATAAGGTTGAGCAAGTAAGAAAATTGTATTCTCAAGTGCAGTAGAGTTTTCAATAAATCCCATAGTCTTAGATGCTAATGTGTTAAGACTTAAGTCTTAAAGTTGAAAAAGAAGTTTACCAGGAACCTTATACATATACTTGAATACTGTTTAAGAATTTATGTACTGGGTGGAGTTTCTGAAGCTTCCTTCCGGGCTTTGCAGATGCTTTGGTAAAATGAATACACCTCGATATCATAACATTCATTAAATTGTGCTAAGCCGCTCGCACAAATTACATTAAAAAGAAGGAAACTGGTAGTCTAAAAACGCATCCAATAAATGCAAAGCGATGCAGATATTCCAATTCAATAATCGTTGACTGTGGACATATCAGAAAATCTACCAATGCGAATAACCGTTTTTCGTAAATACCCCCAACCTGTCTTCTTCATCGATTAAGATATGTACATACCAAACTTCAGCTCGCTATCTTCATTTCGCGACCGTCGCAATTTAAAAAAAAAGGGCATCAAACTGACAAACTTTGGGTCAGTGCATGTTCAGTGGTACTATTTACTGGCCCTTACAAATGCAATTTAATAACGCGGAGCCAAAAGACCTCTGTAAAAAGGCTGTAAGGCTTAGCGCTAACTTGAAACAAAATATTTGGAAAACGGGAAATTGGTTTTTATATGAAGACAGTCAGAGCTCCCGGACATTGGCTTGGAATAAAATACGCTATTAACGTGTCTACTACTGAGATAGTATCATTCTATACGTAATAAACTACAAAATGACGATGTAAGACTCGAATACATGCCAACGAAAAATTTACACTTCATGGTATGATTTTTTAACTATTGCTCTGCGCGGTGAAGGCACTACAAATTATACTTATAGAGCTTTATTATTACGTGTAGGAACGCGTTTTCACCGTTTCAAGGGTAGATGTTGAAGCATATGAAGTGGCAAATGACACAAACGCCTGCATTTTTTCATATACTATACTCAAGAAAAATTCCATTCTTATAGAGTGATTGTAGACAGATATATATGCGCTTATAATTTGCTAACCTGCTTATTTTTTTATGCAATACGTTTAATAGGCTAACGCATCTTTACCGTTTCGAGGGTAGATGTTGAAGCACATGAAGTGGCAAATGATACAAACGTCTGGATTTTTTCATACACTATACTTAAGAAAAATTCCGTTTTTATAGAGTGATTGCAGGTGGATATATATGCGCTTATAATTTGCTAACCTGCTTATTTTTTTATACGATACCTTTAATAGGCTAAGCATTATAGAAATCATTAGTAGGCGTTAAGGGCTAAGCTAAAAGCAAGACAGTGGTGACAAAACAAAAAAATAAATAAACAAAAAATAATAAATAAACAGTTGAAAATTCAGAAGAACCAGTTTTTTAATAAAAACAACTTCTGAACAATGAACGCTTGTTTGATGTCTTCAGCGATAACAAACGCAGAAGGCAGAAACAAGAATGTCGACTGAATCGACAGGTCAAGTAGCAGTGATAGTGGAAGAAACCTGCATTTATAATAGAGCTCTATAAAAGATTAGTTACTCTTAATAAGTTGTTTAACATAACCATTTCGCAAAATTATTTAGCTTTAAAATTTATGAAAGACATGGTAAAATATTTAACAAGTTGCTTTATGCTGATACAACTACACATCATCACGTTTCATTCTTCGCCCTGACACCCTATGAAGAGTTCTTTTTAATCTTTTCAAACGGCAGCCATTTCAAGCAAAAATCGTAGGGTGCCTTAGTGTTTCTCTTCAAATTAATGTATATACGTGCGACAATTTCCAGTTAAGATTTAAGTTTAGCAGATAGAAGAAATGAGTTTGCTATGGGTTTTGCATCCGTACAGCTAAGCAGATTTAGTGAATATGTGGACGTTTTCTGTTCGCTCAACTAAATGGCTGATTTTTGTTGGCGCCTGCGGTTTTCTTTTGTCTTTGGCCTTTCGTCACAATTATTGTCATGTTTTTGTATGCAAAGTAATCAAGTATTTCAAGTTAAAAATTTTATTTGTATGTAGGAAAACAGCGCGTATAAAGTATATGTTGGTTTTGAATGAGCTGTTTTGGTCCACATTTTATAATGTGTCAGCTTCAAATTTTACTCAAATTTTTGCAAATAACGAAAATTTTTTATGAATTACCAATTCAGTAATGTATATAAAAGATACGCGACCATATCAAAAAATACCAGAGCATATCATTAGGTACCAAATCAATCTACAAAAACTCTTTTTATTTAGTGAATATTAAATATTAGGCAAAGTTTTCGATGCGAAATAATTTCCATGCTTCATTATAATTATCCAACAGCCATTAAATGAACAGATTTCAAAATGTTGTTTTTTTTATTGAAAATTCAATAGGGTATGATATCATGCCTTATTTTTAAACTCTATACGTAAGTATATAACAACCAGAAGGACTTAGGTAAACGTACCTTTTATCTAGCGACCGATTCAAAAAAGGATTCTAAGCTTGTCGCCTGTCTGTCTGAATGTCCATATATTGTTGGGTTCAACCTGCATTCCGTAATTTCCGAGAACTTTTGATGAAATTTTGTATAATAATGTGCTTTGACCCAACGACGAACCCAATCGGAAATGGTTCGGACCAGTTCCATTTTTCGACCACTCGCCTTATAATGCGTTTCTCTGATAAATCGTTATAAGCAACAAGTAACAACCTTGTAGCCGGGCAACGCCGACCACTATATACCCTATAGCAAACGTTACATGACTTGATTCAAATTTATCAAATTTAATTTACTTTCCAAAAATATTATTATTTTTCAGCTTCCATCATAAAAAACTAGAAAGTATACTTTGTCTACACATAAGGGCTCGCTTTTCATGATAATCTCTATGTTAGTTGGGGTCTAAAAAATGTATGTACGTGGTCCAAATTATCATTCATTTTTTTGGTAAATTGCTGCTATGGGCAAATTTTTATTATGATATATTAAAAATTAAACGTTTTTCTCGAAGGCTTACTCTTCATGAGAAATTTCATATGGAGTGGGGTCCAACAAATAGACTTAAGCACTTTCATGAACAAATATTCATCATAAAACATTAACACAAAACATAACTGTTTGGCATACAAGCGTTAGCATTTCCTGAGAATCCTTATATGTTGTAGATTGATTACTTTGTTAATTTACTATTATGAACCCCGGTTTCACCATGAAATGCTAAAATTTTTATCTTTTTACCAAAGAAAGATTCAACTTTCGCTGAAACAGTTATATGAGAGGGGGTCAAAAAATTATCCTAGCCGAACAAAATTTTTCATACCAATTTAGAATGTCGAAATACTACTACAAAGCGAGTTTTGTCGAAAAATTTGGAAAATTTGCAATTTTTTACATATAACGACTTTTCTAAATGAGACGCTATATGGGAGATGGTCGAAAAAACCCACCAATCGAAACCATTTCCAATAGCGTTCAGTTTGAGTGAAAGCACTTTTTTATACCAACTTTCATAAAAATACCTCAAAAATTGGGACCTTTAGGTTGAACTCAAAAATAGATGCACGGACGGCCAGGCAAACTAAATCATCGTATTCTAAATCAATCGGTATAATAAAAGTTGGATGTACCTGAAGCCCTTGTGGATGTTAACTCTTGCTCCATAATCGGAAACTAAAGCCGTATATCGTAAAAAGACCTAATTATACCCTACACAACTCGTGGTACAGGGCATATTAAGTTTTTGCGGACGTATGTAAGACGCAGAAGCGCTTAAGGTAGTCTCATCTTTTATTATACCTATCGATTCAGAATCATTTTCTGAATCATTTTCTTAATCGATTTAAGCCTTTCTGTCCATCTGTACGTCTGTCTCTCTCTCCGTCTGATGTTTATCCATGAAAAGTTGTGTTCAGGTTACAGGTCACAATTTTTGAAAGGTTTTGATGAAATTTGGTACATTGACGTGTTTTGACCCAAAGACGAACGATTTTGAAATTATTTTGAATCAGTACTATTGTTCGATCACTCCCCATATCACGCCCATTTTCAAAAGCCGTTATTTAGAATAAAATTTCAAAATTTCTCGACAAAAATGGTTAACTAATAGTATTTGAGCATTCTAAATTGGTACGAAAATTTAAGACCGGCTGGAGAAATTTTTTGAAACGCCTCTCATAAAACGAAAACTGAAGTTCATATGACAAAAACGCCCAATTTTTAATGCCTCATGATGATGAATAATTTACGATAAAAAAAAATGAACCATATAGTCTATAAGAATTTCTACGGAAATTTTTATTTTTGAGGGCAGAAAACTTTACGTTGTAATATATTACGACGAAAGTTAATCCATAATAGTAATTTGATATAAAAATGAGCTCGACAAAATTTGGACGACGTAAGCCTACTTTTAAATTATACTCTATATAAAGATTTGCACGAAAATTTTTACTTTTTATGCCGAAATCTCTAAGTTTTAATATTTTATGATGAAAGTTAATCCATAACAGTAGTTTAATATAAAAATTAATATAAAAATTAATATGCTCAATTTTGAATACATACCACAATTTTTGAACCTCTAGTACAAAACCATTCTTACGGAAAGTAAGACTCTATTTGCAAAGAGGTCTTTTTTTTAACTCACTCTTTCATAATAGTAAGTTCATATAAAAATAGGGTATAATTTTTGTGTTTTAAGGCAAAAATAGGAATTGTGTTAAGCAATGCGGTGTAGGTTCGGTCTAGCCCGACTATAATATTTACACTTGCTTTCAATACTTCGTGATGAAAATTCTTTTGTACTACCAATTTGACATAAAAATTAATCTTATACATTTCGGACCATGTAACTCCATCCTTTGAATCCCCCCCAGGATTGCAATGTAAATTAAGCCTTTTTTATGCCAAAAACATCCAATTTTTAACATTTTGTGATAAAAATTAGTGTCTAATATATTAGTAGTAGATAATTTGGATCACATAAGTCCACATTATAGATAGCACTAAATAGATAGCATTAGGGGATCTCATGAAAGCAAACCCTTTTATGGCAACAAAGCCCAATTTTGTGGAAGCAACTTGAAAAATTATAACAACTCTGAGAAGTAAATTAAGTTTGCTAAATCTCGATCACGTTAGTCGATGTTTTGAAGAAATTCCAATATACAGGCTTGCAAGAAAATTATATCATTATATGAAAATATAATGCATAATTTTTGGTGCATTATTAAGAAAATGTGTGAAAGACTTTATTAGGCGAAGTGGCGCCTAAAGGACGGCTTTGCCCGACTACATCATTCTTATTGGCTTTTATTGAAAATTCATGAAAGGATTCGATAACGGAGCCTATACAAATCAAATCAACATATCAACTCATACTGTACAGTACATATTGAATATTTTGATAAATTTCCATGTATTGCACTTATGGGATGGTATATGTTGACCAAAGGAAAATAAAATAGAAAATCAAACTTCTTCTCCTCACAGATAGCTGAATAGAAACATTAAGTCTAGGTTACCGCATCACGAATCACAGCTTCCAAAAATACATGAAAATACATACTAAGTAATACAAAGTAATTAATACGTACTTATATGTGTATCGACAAACTTTTAAGATGGGAGCGGTTCCTTCGTATATTAGATCCAATATACGGTTACTAACACATTTTTAAATTATACGTTGTAATTGTATTATACAAATCTCACGTTACGAAAACTTAGCTCATTTTCGTACTACTGACCTCTTCGACGCATAAATTTAATCTTAGTAAACTTACTATAGCATATAAATAAAGTAGGTTTGTAACCATTCTTACGGCGATGAACGTGGCTAATTATAACAACAGACTATTCCCATATACTATATTTCTATTCAGATAAATGTCGTATTTACTACTAGATCAAACGATAAACCGGAAATGGTCAATGCATATCCCATATGAATCCCCTATCGATTCGATAGATACTATAACATGTTACCTATTAAAGGAAAACTTACGAACTTACTAAAGTGAAGAAGACGTGAGGTTTCCGGTAAACGATATTGAATTGATTTTCAGATCTCGCAACCCTTCGAAGTATATGGATTTCTCAGATTTTTTTTTTTTGAGAAAATCGCCTTGAAAGCGGTAATAGAACGACAACATTTTCATTTTTTGAAAAGTGCATCGTTTGAACTGGAGAATCTTATCTCGCAACTATAACTGTAATTCCAACTCTTGAGATTCGTGAATTATACAAAGTAGCCCGCGCATTTCGACTAATACAATTTTTCAAATGTTTTCTTCATAAAATACCAAGCAAAAGAATATTCATTTGAAAACTTACTTTTCATGAGAACTCTTGTTTGAGAGGGGATTCAAAAATTGAACGTGTAGTCTAAACATTGAACAGAAAATTTATGTGAATAGCCACTATTTTGGACATACCTTCATCATAAATTTTCACCTTCTTCTCATACAATGGTTTATTTTTTGTAAGGACGTCTGTATAAGGGGGCGTTCGAAAAATGGTTAATTCCATTAAAATTTTCCACATTCTTTTAGTACGCCAAAATATTATTTGTTGCAAATTTTGTAGCGCAATGTGAAAGACCAGAAAACTTTTTTCATATAATGAATTTTTAGAAATAGCATTTTATGTGCGAAGATATCGTAGAAATGATTTGATACATTGTCAACAGCGTTCGGAATCGTTCGAAAAAGTCTCAGCATGCCGAATTTCATGGGAATATTTAGAAAATTACGTTCTTTAGGTTGATTATAAGATTAAGTGTAAAGACATCATATGGACGAACGTACGTAAATACATTAGGAGATGAATTTGAATTAATTGATGCAATAATGTACAACAGTAGGCTATCTAAAGTCGGTGAGTTTTGCATATATCCGACTAAATTTGACATACCATTATTATAAGTGTATAGGGTATGAAAATGTGAGTCAGTGCTTCAACGATCTTTGAAAAAAGACTAAAGAAATAGAAATAACTGTACTTTTCATTTTACTTCAGCAATTTTTAAAGGATTAGTTATGATAATTAAGGTATATGGATGCTTTTATCCATTCTGTCTGTTTTCTGAATATTTATTCATAATTATAATATTTAAAAATTCATGGATACACGCACACTTATGTCCTTGACGGTATATTCAAATGTTTATAAATGGCACACGAGCACCTGATGTAGCAACGAAAGTTTTGCTTTCGCTATTGAGGAGCGAAAGTCAAACTTTCAGAAGGCAAACAAACTTGTGCATTAATCTTTGTTGTATATATTTAATTTCTTTGAACGCTAACGAAGAGTGAGGATTATCCAAAATTTAATTCAAATCTAAATGCCTACATATGCGACAATATAGAATGAAAGACCAGGAAGAACTGAACGAAAATACGTATTTCGGAAACCTGTTTTATCCAATTTTAACTACAAATTTTATTATGATTGCAGTATATTTCTCGAAACAGAAAAGTATTGATTTTTATTAAGAATGCCTAAACGTTTTATTGATGACACTTACAATGATCACGAGCAACTTACAATAATCATGAGCCTCCGAAACGGAAGCTTCCAGAAAAGCCGATTATTACTGTAAATTAAAGGAAATATTTATCTTATTATCTCAGTAGAGATATGAACTCTAAGGTTCAATCAAAGAAAGGAATTATATTTGTTCTTAAGTAATTGCGACATTTTAACAGAAGCGTAAACGCGCCTTCAGTCACCTAGCAACACAATGCAAATGCTTTCGCCAACACTTAAATTGTCATGAACACAATTTTTCATTGAGAATATCTAATAAGAGCAGATACTATTTAAATGGTTACCTTCTCGTAGCGATTTATCTGAACGGTGCGACTTGCCACATTCATCTCACCACACAGACACGCATTCATACGATAGTATGCAAGGCATACATACATACGGAATACACAACAAGGTAACAATCACTTAATGGCTCGCCTTAAAACATGAAAAAATACTCAACCTTTATCGATTAATGTCCAAGTCCAACAGCTACCGTACGATATTTTCCAAAGGTTTAGAGCACAAACATACGGATGAAATTGTGAAGCGTTGTAGATAAATTCAACTCGACTCGGTTCATGTAGTATAGTGTATAATAATTACACTTTGGGTTAGTCGCTGCTGTTGTCGCACCAAACACTTTTATCGGACCGGCTAAAAATTCATGTTACTCAAACAGGGCAGATTGCATGCGACTATCATCTAGGTGGTCATCCCTGCATTAATGCGACAATCACATGCAATATATTTTGATGTTGTCGAAGCACGTGACAAATATGATGATTTTTAAAAATTGCCTTTATAAGAAAAACTTCAAATCAAACAAAAGTAGACAAAAATAATCATCACAAACTTTTTGAACTCTTTTAGATAGTTATATATGCAATTAGCCGCGCTTTGAAGAAACGTATGTTCTGCTATGCATTAAAAGGCATCCTCATATTTCCATTGATATTTTTTATACATATAAACACATATGCAGGTCTACGAGGTAAATACAATTATGTGTGCCTGTATCGGGACATAATTTTACAAGAGATTAAATTATAATGTAGCGATCTGCAGCTGTCCGTTTAAGGAATATTATCTAACTCTCATAATTAGTATAATAGAAACAGCATAACAATTACAAGTAAAATGTGTTACAGGCAAATCAAGTAAATGAAGCCTTAATACAGTTTAGAATAAATCGAAGCTTGTTAGAAATAATATTAATGGAAACTTGAACGATCCATATCCTTTATTATATTTTCAAATGGTCTACATTTTTGTTAGTTATACCTACAATAAATAGTCCCTTTTAACTACACGTCACGCCTGAATTAAATTAAAGCATAAGCACCTGCATTTATATGCATGAATATTTTTCACATATATTTTTAAATACTTTCATACATATATAGGCTAATATATACAATTTTAGGTGCATAGATGAAACTAATTTTTACATGTTCTGAACACTTGCCGCTTATTTGCAATTGCTGGATCGACGCATGCAAAAACGTGACTAGCTAGTAATGTCGTGTGCAAAGTTACTATTCATTTAAAAAGTCTGCTATCGGCTTAAGATCTTTAAATCGTGATCATAGCAAAATTGTATTTCAATATATGTTCTGTAGTTGTAAGACCAGTAAACGATTGTCAGTGAAACAAGAGGTTTTAACTAAACTTATTATATTTTTATACATTCAAAAAATTGAATAAAATATGCTTATTGCCGTGCTCAGACATAATTCCAATTTTTTGTTTTGAAGGAGAGCGAAAGCGGACAAAAAGGAATGTTTGATAGACGCTAGCCACAATAGACTTAGATTAATAATCTGCAATAGAATGCTTAAATATCTTTGACAAATAACATTGGCTTCTCGCCATCAATCTCTTTCACCAATGAAAAACTAATTTGTTGCTTACAATAATATCTGCTGTTTAATAAGAAAATGACTTGATTAGTCACAGAGAGAAGTTTATTTTTCAGCATTTTTTCACGTTCTGCTTATGGCCTGAAAAAGAATAAATCTGTTCCTTTACCCTTTTTTGTTTTTATTAGTCCACCATTCGAGTTGCCAAAAATGGATCGAAAATTTCGTAAAGTGCCTATGTGAAGAACTCATGCTGTTAACGGTGTTAATGTTGGCGGTTACAATGACAAACACAAATTTACCAGCATAGTAAGGTTTTGTAATCACAATGATATACATTTTATTAATTGTTGCGCGAACATGCGTGAATGGCTCGATCGCAGCGCGTTGATTACTTTTCTGTCAACCCAATGCTTGTTTTTACAGCTTTACTTTATTTTGTACGATTTTAAATCGACTTTTTCCGATTGATACGTTTTTGTCGTCATCGTTAAAATATTGTCACATAATTTATTTCTCTTCAGCGCTTCGCATACTTTTTACCAAATGTCGGACAATTATTCTTCTTGTTACAGTCGCTGTTGACAACATTGATGTCTTGGTGATCTTGGTTTCTTTAGGATCTTATTTAAGTTGATCAATTGATTTCTTTTTGCAATAATTTTATGTTCTCCGTTCCTTCAATTTATACTTGTTTTGTCGCTCTCACTTCAGATATAACGAGTAAATTGCTTTGAAGACTGCAATCAAAGAGACGTGATGGTGTAGTATGGAAGGACTGTGATTTCGTAGTTGATTACATACAAAACCTCTGTACGAAAGTGTGGAAATATAATAAATTAAACATTTTGCTTAAATTGAAAACAATTTAATGTGACAGACGAAATGGGTGCCAGTTTTAGTGACAATTTAATTGAAACCTGGTTCTTAATGTAAGAATTTAGTAAAAGATTTTTAGTAATCAGATGAAGATTATCTTATGGTTGTAATACATAATTAATTTCACTTCAATTTTCAATTGTCGTAAATGGTTCCTTATCATCATATTCAACAAGTCATTGTATCCAATGTCATAAAGGGCCTATATCTAATTACATAGGACACATATAGCACTGATTATTTATGAAGGCCTATGTGTGTATACTAAAAGACGAAATTGCTGATATTTTCATTTAACAAAACATGTTCTTTTCATTCATTACTTTTTTTTTTATATATATATGATCAGCCACTCACGAACGTTCCTTAAACGTGCAAGCAGAATGGTGGGCAGGAAAGATTATAAGTAAAGAGAGGTGAAAGAACGGAACAGCATTCGTGTTCGTTGAACTTGAAGGCGTAAGAAAAATATTTACTAGTAGATTCTTCCGAAACGGCTTTCGTGGTGGCGTGCGGTACGGTACGCAAGCAAGTCCATGGCGAGTGCGAAACCTGGAAAAATTATGAAGTCCCCTTAATGGATTTAATCGCTGGTTTATATCTGCAGAGCACTCTCAAGCATGTTGACAGTTTTGCACATACTCCCGTCGCATATGAGCGTCTTAGCTTTTCACTCTATGTGGTCGACTAGCTCCAAGCAAAGTTTGGAAACTCCCGTTTATGCATACGAATTATGCTCTAATTTTGGATGGATATAGGCGGTGTAAATGGTACATCGGTTGCAGTGAAGTATTTTTTGCAGCGCTTCACAGAACCTAGACTCTTAACTGCGTCTTTCGACACTCGCAGGTTCTGTTCAATAAACATCGTTTTGTAATCTCATGTCTAGGACATTAAGGGCTTCCGATTCGTCTACATTGACACTACTAAAATAGAGGGGTTATCCACCGCTCCCCGTACGCGGTAAAAGATAGCACTATGTTTTGGTGGCATTAAAGTTTACGTAATTAGTCCGACACCGCTCTATTATATTTATGAGGTCTTGATTTAGTGTGCCACCTACAATGCAGGGTTTGTTGTGTATATCGGCGCTGCCTGATGTCTTGGTGAAATTCTACGAGCGGCACAAGCTGCTGTCATTCGCAAATGAATAAATAAGGCTCTCGGTCATGCGTAAAAGATTATTGATGGAAGGAGAAAGAACAGAGTCTTGGGGTGCTCCTGTACTCAAGGAACCGATTTTTGCAAAAGACAAGTTGTCTATTGCTAATTAGGTCGTTGGATTGTAGATATTAGCAGAATTAGTGGAGTTACCCCACTTCACAATCCTCTAGCAAGTTAGGAAACTTCCGTCACGACAGCACATGCTGAAAAGGCGGCAGTTACATGACGGGTATGCCAACACGCATCTTTTATAATTTCAACAAATTGAGAAAATCAAAGCACATTTGCCGTAAAAGATTTATTTAAAATATTTTTATTGGTATGCGATCTTTTAAAATTCTGCGAATTGTAAAATTGCTAAAAAAAGTTCAAAATTACTTTTTCCCTTTATTGCAAGTAAGCGAGGATTTTTTTAAACCTCTGCTTACAGATCTATTTTAACTAATGTTTAAGTGTTTTATACAAAATTTAAAGCTTAAAATTTAAGCTTCTCATATATGCCCATAGTCATTTTAAGAGAAATAAAATGTTCTGTAAAGTGAACAAAAAACTTCTTTATATTTCCCAATTTTCTCCAGTTTAATCCACAACATATACTATATTAGTTTTGTCATAGACATAGGTATAGGAGACACCATAAATGATAGATCATATTGTCGTGAGTAGTGAAATTTGACGTAATAAGCGTATCTGTCGTCACACAATTGTGACCTTAAAACTTCGTGTAGAAGAGCCTGCTTCGAATATCAAAAGCAAGCTTGTCCTGTGTGGATGAAACTTATTGATAAATTCGAATTAAGTCGGATATAATCTCTCCTTGTTCTTGTATGTTCTTTTAGTCTTTTAATTTGCAACGTTTGCTAAAATGTCTTTGCTTCAAGCTCTTTGTTCATATGGAATGCGCTCATGACTTTCTATAAAACCAATAAACTCTGATAAAATATAATTTATAACGAAGAAGGTTTTAGCTTTTATCGTGCCGCAGACTTAAAAATAATGGTAATTAAAAGGTGTTTTAATTTAAACAATAACCATAACAACATCCTCTTTGATGAACTAAGCTTGTTTTACTCAATGTGAGGTCTTCACGGTTAAGAAAAATTATATTCAAATTTATATTTACGATAATCTGAATCGAATACAAAACTTAAGCTTCTAACTAAGAGATATTTTTTCCCTTTTGTTGAGAAACCAAAACCAATAACCGGTGACAGCACACATTAACATATGTGCGCATATAGCAATACAGAGAGCTAAATACAAGTTTGGCTACACATCACATTTAATAGCAAATGTGCCACACAATAACTTCATCTCCCATAAATACACAGACATGCCAACAAACAGAATATTAAACAAAGATAGACTGCGAAACAAACAATTTGCAGTGGGTGGTCTTTTTTAGTTGCATTTGGAGTCACTACATCACAAAGTCCTGATTTGACTTCACTATTCGCAAAAACTGTCCAACCAAACAACTACGATACATATACTGACACCAGATATTTCCATTACATATGTACGCCTTGCTGCACATTTCCTACAAGAACCTTTGCATATGATAACTGACAGGAAAAATACGGCGAGTTTGATACATTCTAAAATAAGTTTTCGCTTTATCATCATTACAGACGATACTCAATTCTATGCATAAATATCAACCACGTTTTCATTTGGTGCGCGCAAATGATATTCTAAAACTACCGTATTCTACATTTAGAACGTACGTCTTCAAAGAGACGGAATTTATAGCTGTGACTGCATATCAAAATGAAAAGGTATGTTTATTACCTCGCTGACAACACCGTGTACTCTTTTATTCAGTGTTAACACAAACAAATATACATTTGTATACATTTCGTTTTAGTTATGATTTTTTATATTGTTTCTTTTCTATAGATAACTCAGTTAAAAATCGACAACAATCCTTTTGCAAAAGGATTTCGAGACACAGGTGCTGGCAAACGTGAAAAGAAGTGAGTATCACTAAAGTGAATCAATTAATATTTTTACTTCGAACGATTTCTCCTGAAGAAATATGTTTAACTTACCAAAATGATGAAATTTTTCAATTCGTAGTTTTAATTTTTTTCAGAAGCAAGATAGACAAGAAGGCCAAGAAGGATATTAGTACACATGTACATTATTAACTCACATCTTATAAACTCATTTTAATCTAAAATTGTTATTCACAATAACCCAAGATATCGTCTTAATAACAATATACATTTATAACATAGCAACCCCCGTGTTTTTTGGTAGCACATAGTTTTATATTGTTTTATCTTCCTTTAACTATATCCCCTTGACTTTGTCACAAAAGTACAATGCTTCGATTTGTGCTCATGGAAACTTCTCTTAGATGTGATTGATTTATCAACTTTGCAACACACACACATGGTAATTTTACTTTCTATTGAAATAAGTAGATGTTATGAGAGTTAACCAGAAACAACCCTAATTGCTTCAAATGCACAAATAACATAATGTCTTTAAATTTAAGTATTAAGCTTTATATTAGAATCAAATTTCCGATGTCAGCTATTAAAAAGCATTTTTATGCGTACTATCGAAGAATGAAATATAAGAACTATACCAATCTCCTTGCAATACCAAGAAGTACGCATCAGAGACCTCTCAGAGCATTTATAATTTTGATTGAGGCGGTATATCGAATTGACTTAGTAATGTCCATCTGTTCATCTCTTATTCACCTGACGCTTGCACTCTAAAAGTGTAGGAATGAGAGAGAGAAATTAATTTTTACATATTCACTGTTTGCTAGTGTCGGGAGATTTAATTTAAAGATGGGATTCATTCTTCCAAAGTTTTTTAAAGTAAGCATTAAGACGATTCATCAACATTTAAGGTGATAAAATAAAAATGGAAAGGATACGCTTATTAATATCGCTGCAGATAGAAAAAATATATTTGAGATGATAAGTATCCCACATTCGTCTTAAGCCATTTAAAGTTTTCTTCATTGATTTGTTTCACAAAGTTGGAGAATATTTTCAATTTATTACATTGCAGATGACAATCAAATCATTTATAATTATCTTGATATATCTTCTAATTAAATTTTTGATCTCTAGCTGAGAAAATCCATACTTGCTTATTGAATCCCGAAATTTAAATCAATCAATCACTTTGCCGTAGCAAATTTTAGAATTTTTCATTGCAGAATGTGAACTAACTCCGTCTGGATGCCATGTATGTAGTAAAAAAACCTATAATCACCTAATCTTTACATTTAGATGGTTTGAAAATCGCAACGTGCTGTTAAGGTTCGTTTGGCATTATATACTTTTATATTGCCAACCAAGACAGTTACTTTTGCGAAAGGTTTATATTCTAATTCAGTATTCTTAAGTATCAACAAGTTACTGACCCAAAATCTTTTTTCACCGCCCACATATACGTTACTATAGTAAAAGATTGATTCAAAGAAATCATTTCAAATAAATTCGCGATAATTTTTGAAAATATTAGAACTAATTGCAAACTTTAGTTGAAATATTATTTCTACCGTTTTCTTCGAGTAGATAATGTCGCAATGAATCAGGATAATTTCGGTAGCTCTGAGATGAAACATAGGCATTCCTCGATTTTCTTAAGTCGTTAAACAAATGTGTAAAATGCTTTACTAAGCTATTGATCGGGTAGGGTCAATTTTATCCCAATGATTAAAATTAACCTAGCAAATTTATACCAAATTGAGATTTTTTAGTTTTTTTTTTTTTATATACCTCATTTAACTTGCACAGTAAAATATTTTCTTAAAATGTTATCTGCGCAAAGTGAAGACTTCTTTCAACTTTTAGAATTCCCATAATAGACGGCAAACGGGCAAAGATACCCAGTTGGTTTCTGTTTCATGTCAACATTATGAGACACTACAAACGGATCGGGACGCTATCATTTACGTTTTGATATTAGATGGGAAAATAATTTTCCTAATCACACTTTGGTGTCCTTTCCTTTTATTGTCAAAGTTTGAGTTTTTGAAAGATGAGGCACATATACGTATTTTCGCGTTCTTCTATTCAACTGCCAAAGTGCAATCGCCAAGAAATTAGAAAAACGTTTCCGAAAATATATGAAAGTGTATATGGTACATTACTACTCACATAGATATACACGCACATAAATGTATAAATCTATCTCAACGGTAATTTTATCCGAAATCAATTTAAGCTTGTCGACTACCCTAAATGCAATTCCTCCCAAATAATAAAAGCGTAATAGATATTAGTTCTTCTGTACCGCCTTAAAAGCCTGCTTTTTAATGTTACTTTGTTTAATAAAAACCTAATGCTGGTATTGAAAGATTATGTATTATAAACGTTGCCCTGTAATTTGTAATGCCTTAATTTCGGTGTTATTTTGTTTACTTCATCACGGAATTCGTAATTTTTACACACCCTCCTTATTGTTCCTCACGCTTATATATTCTCGTTCATCACTTAAATGTTTGCTGATCAAACAAACACATCGTCTTGAATTACTTTTAAAACGCTTTCGTACGCTCACAGTCGTTCAATAGTAAAAGAGATTTTTTTTTTACATTTCAATTGAAATATCCAGTTTATTAAGAAAATAAACGTTTTGTCAACTAACGCCCTCGGGTGCTTTTATATTTTCACACAATCGGCTTTTAGATGCTCTATTGTTGTAGCAGCTGTGGTAAGCAATCAATGCTGAGAACAGGGGTCCTCTAAACTTACTTAATATGCTTCCTCTTACTTTTTCTGTCTCTCAGCACTTTTATTCGAGTGGAGTTAATTTAGCCTAGAGACCTTTTAACTTTTAAAATGCGTTGCTATTTCAACCTAAACTCATATTACTTACATATTTTCGCCATTATGTTTGCAGAAGGCGACATTTAAAGTATAAATATGTATCAGCAGAAAGCATCAATTAGTGCATGTTTTTCATGATTTTACTTTGACTCTTTCATAAAAATTACCTTTTCATATTTTCCTTTACCCCTTTAAAAAAAATATTCTTAACCTTTTGAAATTTTCGCTTTTACATGTGGTGATAATAACAGATTTCGCGGGTTGATCGAAGGTAAAGTGCATTGTCATCGTCGCCAGGACAACCAAAGCAAGTACGAAGGCCTCAAAACCACAGAATTATTATTAGCTTTGGCTGTTCTTATTACTAATATTGTCGTATGCACAAAGGACATGTATAAAGACGAAAGGGGTTGCATATATAGCTTTATTAATGCAATATTATTTTATATACTTCTACTTTTTTTAAAAATCGGCTTTACAAACAATCGATAGAACTATTGTTTTTAATCTCACTTAAATGTATTTTTTCGCTTATATGTAAGAATCTTTAAAAAGCTCAATTCGAATTACGCATGTTAAGTAACTTTACATGCATTCAACACTTGTTTAAGTCTAAACGTAAATAATATTTAAAGAGTTAGTAACCGACGAAACAATTATAAAAATAACAATATTCCATAAAGAGTCCGATAAGTTTTATGTTTTTAGCAGAGAAAACAACTGTGGTTTACAAAATTTCGATAAAGTAATCAATACGTATGGGTGGGATGCTAAGTGTAGAATATTAACAATGTATAGTAAACCATAAATGTCAACGCAACTGCAAGTGCGTTGAAGAAACAAATGTTTTCGTTGTCTGACAGAGGGAGATGTCCATTTCAAAAGTAAAATATACACGTATATCAAATGAACATATGACAAATTATTGTTTTAGAATGAATGCATTGGATAAAAGTTTAATATTGCGAATGTACTTTACAACCGTGCGTTTAAGTAGTCAAACCAAATATCTGAAGATTAGACCGATATTCAAGCGACCGGTTTCATAAGTATCTTCAAGTCCCAAATGAAGAATAAAATAATATATTAAAGCATCTCAGAATTAATACCAAAAACTAATAAACAAGTCCAACGTTTTTATATAATTTTTGTCATAAAAATAAGAATAACGTACTTTAAAAACATACAAAAAGAAACGATTACCAAATTAAAATTTGTATCGACAGGGATGGTAAGGCCAACATTAAAAATTAATCGTAAAATTATAGAAATTAAAGCAGAGAAAGAAAAAAAAAGATGTTATATAGGCTCATCCATTTTATGGTACCGAAAGGAAACGTAAATAAAAAAGCAGTTTTAAGTAAGATTTCTATTAACTTTTTTCTTACCATTACATGTGGAGTACAAAACACACATAGTTGTACAGCATACAAGAAAAGCTGAAATTTATTACGAAGACAAGGAACTCACAGTTGCGTTCCGCGCATGTGAGCTGCAACTCATATTTGATTAAATGACTTCGTAAATAAGCATTATTGCCCCTTTAGTGTAAAGAAAACACATCTGGATTACACAGAAACAAATTTTGGGTGTGGTTTGTGGGCTGAAAATGTCAATTTTGAACATAAGAAGCATGATTGCAGATTTTTTGTGATACGAAGTAGATGATTTCAGCTTATAAGCTATGTAGATTTAATAAAACGTGGCAACGTGCCATTCACCCCGTGGCACCAGCCATTTATTACACGAAAAGTCCAACGACTGTATAATTTTCAAAAAAGCCTATATAAACTTTCAATAGAACTCTATTGGACTTTTTACTTTAGGGTTATATTTGAGCATTTGCTTACTCCAATAAACTACTAACCTCCAGCGATCCTATTCAGCAAGATTATTCGTGTTCTTCGTGAAATAAGAACAGACTAATGTGGAAAAGTGGGTAAAATTTGTGTTGCACGATTGAATTTTTACAAAAGTTCAGAGATAAAAGAGAATGAAAGAGAATACATGTTCAGATATTTTGCTTTTAGTTTTTAATACAAACTGAAAAAAAAAGAACACTTTTTTGATGACACCATGTTTGTGTGGGATTGCGTGCGATTAACGAAAAGGTAAATATGAATAAATAGTGAACCGTTATTAATGTCAATTTGTTTGAGGCAAATAATTTAAGCAGGAACACCCCTGTAATTTTATTAGAAAGTAATTTTTTTTTTTTGACTTAGTAGGTGCTTTGAACTTTTTAGAATATGTAGAAAAAACCTCACCACCTAGAAGAAGCTTAGTCCTTAAAATTTCCCTAAACGCTCCGAAAGGTGTGCCTGCGCCATGAATTCCTGCTGCGAAATCGTAGTCTAATGTCTTCATTGATGGCTTCTAAATTTTCTAATATACTAACACAACGATTTTAAAAGTGTTTATGTTTATTTAAAAAAATTTCCAAACAAAATTAGATCAACAAAAGTTCACCGGGACGACAACAATTCGAAAGCTTTCAGTGCTTCTGCCAAGAAATTAAAAACTTGGGATGAAATTGTTGGGGACGATTATAGATTCGACTATTGAATTATACATTTTTGAGCGGTTTTCTTTGCCATTGCGCACCACGTGAAATATAAAACGGGTGATTTTATCATTGATCGATGCGACAAAAGTGGTATTTTCTAACATAACATTTTCGAGCAAAGACAATGGGTACAAATTTTAGAACTTCAACGGGCAGTTTAACTGTATTGAGGTTGTAAATTGTTGAATTAAAAAAACATGTCCTTAACATATCTACTAACTTTAAAAGCATTTTTCTCGAACTATGATTTTCAAAGAGGTCCATAAAGCAAACTACGACAATTATTCTTTTCATTTGAATTATTTACAATAACTTTAAAATAATATTTTGAGGATTACTACACAGAGAGGGCTTCGAAAAAGTAATTTAAAAATTTTTTATTAAGAAAGAACTACATAATTTTCGAATATTGTCGAATATTGAATTTTTTAATTCAAATATTCGACAGTCGCAAAACGAATGAAGAGTAAAGAAAACAAAATAGGAAAAAAATTAGCAAAAATAATATGTGCTTGACAACATTCTCAAATATTAGTTTATTCTTACTTAGCTTTCCATTCCAACAAAATTGTCAGAAAAGACACGACCGTTTGCCCTTCATGTTAACGACGGCTATTTTTATTAGAGTAGAACGTTTGACACGAATTTGCGCTGTCATAACCGTTAAATAATCTTCTTTGCTTCAGAAGAAGCATACACGAAAATATAATGGTTTCGCGAATCTGGATGCGTTGAAATGTGAGATCAAAGAAATTGAGTGAGTGAATAGTTCCAGTAAGAAAAAAAGTTTAAAAAAATTAAAAAAAAACTTTCGTAGAGCGAAGGCAAACACAAATACGATAAAGTACCAATCAGTTTTGTATTCATTTTTGTTTCGCATGGGACCGTTTCCAAAAACTTTAAAACGCAGTAACTTTATTTGAATGCTGCTGAAGGGAAGCCAATTTCGACAAGATATTTAAAGGGAATTTTTTACGAAAAAGACTCTGCAACAACGGCAAAATGACATACAATCCATCTTCGAAAATGAAAAATGCACTATGCGCAGAAATTAATTATCTAAATTTTTCAATCAACTAAATTTAAAATCGACTATATCACTTATTGTATGATGAGACATAATTTTGTGTAAAAGTATTAGCATTATTCCAGCAAATCAATGAACGCTTCGTTTTAAAATTGGTCGATCTTAAAACGCTTCATTATAGTAAGGAGAGTATTGTATTTAAACAAAGTAATTGAGGGCTTGATGAAGTCAATTGTTGCTTAGTATTATTGGCGTTATCATACCCTAGTGTCCTGTTCACCTGACATGGTCTCCTATGACTTTTTTCTATTTATTGATATGAAAAAATTTGTAGTTATTTTATAATTGAAAAAATAAGGGCGGAAACTTCCACCCTATTGAACCCTACATAGAACAATCATGTGAAGCTTGATAAAAACAAATTAATCATCCCTTTTGACTACAAATTTTATATAATATAGACGCACCAAGTCACGCATTCCAGTTTTTCAGCTTTAAAAATACTTATAAAATACAAAGTTTTAGAAATTTTCAATGAAAAGGCTATAATTTAAATGCCCAATTTTCTTGTAACTTTTTCCATATCTCGAGATACGGATGACTTCGCGAACAGTAGTTCTAATACTAAAAACATGTGTACGCACGTAGGAAAAAATGAAGAGAAAAACTACATTCGCTTCACAGTTAAACTTGAAATAGTGAGTGGGTCCCTCAATCGATCGCGGGAGACCACCTGTACATAGAATTTCTGTATGGCTTAACTTTTTATCAAGTACCAAGCTAAAGATTTTATCTAACTCTTCTACGTTATAAATTCACACTTTTTTTCTTAAGTCAAATGTATAACGAACTAGACCTTAATTCAAACTTGAGCTGTGGCCACCAAGTAGCAAAATATGTACCAAGCTTCAGCTTTATATATCAATTTACGCGGCTGCTAGGTTTCCAACAACAGATGAAAGGCAAAAATATAATGCTAAATCGATTCAGAATTTTATAATAACAAAATTGAAAGTAAGTCCGTTAAGCTTAGATAGAAGAACCAGAAAATAATCTATCCTGCGAAAATTTTATTGGTTTATAAAAAAAACCCGTCTGACTCGGCGTCAAGAAACAACTCGTAAAGTGTAGTATAGAATCTCTGACGAGTGTGTCTTAGCCTGACAAATGGAGTTAGTAAAATGTTGTACCTAAATCTCTCAACGCGCAAAAGCGAAGAGCGTATCTTCGTATACTTACCGAAGGATGGGGGTGTACTAATTTTATCAGAACGGCCTCGAAATTGAAAATCGAAATAAAGTGTATGTGTTTTTGTATTGTAACAAATGCTGAATCGATTCAAGCATATCCGTTTGTTTGTCTGTCCGTGTAATCGATGTCTGTGGCTAGACATTCTCCTGGCCGCACAAATTAAGCTGTCGGCCTCGAATTCGCAGAAAGATTAGCATGCGAGGTGGTATTGAAAACGAACAAAATCAGTCGAAGAACACACCTACCCAACCACGTAAATTGAGAATTCTTTGGTTTTCAGAAGCAAAAATAAGTAGCAGATAAAACTATAACAATTTCTACGCCTAATATCTGGGGCGATCCTATTATGTTTATACAAATATAAAACAATCGGCCACCCCCATCCAAAATTACATAGTATAAAAGTTTCATTTTTTGTCAAAACCTTTGTAGCGTTCAGAAGGAAGCTTCAGAGACTCCATAAAATATACTTATTGTTGACTAGCGTCAAATTCGGAATCCCCCTAAGCATGGCCGTGTGTTAGCTTGTCCATCTATCCGTCTGCCCATTAAAGTAAAATGGGTGGCAAATACTTTTCGTCTGTGAAGATGAAGATATTACGTTCAAATCTGTTAAAAACGTCGGAAGTTTTTGCATGTAGGTTGGTATTGAAAGTTGACTAAATAGGTAGAGGACACGCTTACATAATTTAAGAAGACCTTTGTTTTTTAGGTCTTTTTTACTCATTATTCGTAAACTACAATAGACGTACGATTAAAATTTTTAAGTATATTCTACAAACATGGGTAAAATCAGCCACATTCACCAAATGTTATAGATAATAAAAATTTACTTCTTTCGTTTTTTTTAATCCTTATTAGGAGAAAAGTGGTGGGTATAAAAGTTGCGGCGAGAACCAATAAAATTTTCTCTATTACCTTATTTTTTTTATGTGTATCAGTCAATATAAAGAAAGGATATCGTACATTGAATCTATTTTGCAATGCTTCAAGAACGTTGCAATAACGCCTCTAGACAGTGTAATCCTAACATGGTATTGAATACGAAAAATTAGCTGAGTTGATAAAATCTATTCTCAACTTAACATGTTGTGTATGTGTGTGAACAAACCTATTTTATTCTTCTACAACACTTGGATATTCTAATCATCTTATTTGTACCAACTGTTGTTACAGGCAAGCTTTAATGTCCAATCGCGGGTCCGATTCGGATAAACTTAACCCCACTCATGTCAGTAGCACACGAGCCCCTCTGCATTTAGGACACACAGGCCGGCCGCCACATCACTTACACCCACATGCAGTTTTGCACGACAATCAACAAGATGAAGAAGACAAATTATTAGATGTAGTAGGACCTCCTCAAAGCCCATTACTGCCTTTAAGTCATTCGTTACAACAGATGCATGCCCACCAACATTCGAGTAAGTGTAATGAAAGTAAAATTATTTATGTGCATAAGTAAAATGTCTACCCTTTGCAATCCCTCTTAATTGAATAAGATTTTCTAACCAATTCAAAGCCCTTGCAGCTTGGTTCAACCACTTGGCCAGCGCGGGCGATCATAATACTGAGGATGCTCTTCGACGGCGCCTACAATCAGATGAAGTTGAACGCGACGGCAGTGATTCAAGTTGTTCTGAAAGTATAGGTGGTAGTACAGGTGGAGCATTTAGACCAACATCATCGGGTAGCCCAAAGGAGGGAACGACTGGACTAAATAGTGCAGCTTCATATCCTGCACCAAATATATCAGTTGGCCCGCCTATACATCCATCACCGCATTTATTGCCTTATCTCTATCCCCACGCTCTTTACCCGCCCCCCCACTTAGGATTGCTTCACAATCCAGCAACAGCTATGAATCCTACCGGGCTCAATCCCGGCCTACTTTTTAATGCTCAACTTGCCTTGGCTGCTCAGCACCCTGCCTTATTTGGTCACTACTCAGGACATGCACCAGCGTCTCCATTACAAAATCTTAAGGGTCATCGATTTTCACCATACAGTTTACCCGGCAGTTTAGGATCCGCGTTTGATGCTGTAACACCAGGGTCGAATTCAAACCGTACTGGAACAAACTCTTCAGATTGTCCCAACACAAGCGGAACCGTAAATGCCGAAAATGGACCCCGTAGCCTTAGCTCTAGCCCTCGACCTCGTGCCTCATCTCACTCGCCTCCTACTCGGCCAATTTCAATGTCTCCAACCACACCACCGTCTCTGCTAAAACGAACTAATTCACCAACGGAATTGAAAAGCATAGAAAATATGGTGAACGGTCTCGAGGTGCAGCATAACGGTAGCTCCATTGGATCTGTCGATGAATTGCAAAGAAAATCTCCTGGAATGCACATGGATCAGTGACACTTATACGATCGAGATGATAATGATCGTTCATCTATTATTGATCTCGATGATGTGTGACCATTTCATTGTCGACTCGAATTTGCTCGCCTGAATCCAATTTCAAATGCAATTGTCAATCAGCGTTATGAATTTTGAAATATTTAATTTCACACTGTATGCTTCATACGCTGATGACGATGCTGATTTATTTCTTGGGGCAAAATTTTTCAACGCTTTTCATTTGTTAAATTTTGAAGCCAAAGATACTGTTAATGTAGGTTTTTTTCACTCAGAAAAGAATATTATGTACACCTATATATTTGTAAGTTGTAAGAGGTAACCACAAATGTAATCGTCGATTCCTATTATTCACACTTTGTGCAGTTTTAGCTAACGAACGTTCGATCGCTCTATATTTGTTTCCCACGATTGCAACAGGTATACATTTAAGAAGCAGTTAGTGCATTTTATACCGCCTCTTGTCATGCCCGATGCAAAATGCATGCGTTCTGTACGTTTATCTTTGTTCTAAAACATATGCGCTTGTGAATACAGTTGTAAGGTGTTAGGAGAAGATGCAATGAAGTTGTTGCGGTAAAAAAGTTATAGAGTGCGAAGAAATAAATTTATGGAATATTATAAATATTCATTTTCATTTTATTTTATCGTCGTAAAAGTCGACAGAGAATTTTTTGGTTACCTAAACCATAAGAATTTAGTGTTAGTCAATTCCTTTTTTGTATTCAAAATCTAAATCCCCTAGTTCCTTCAGCTAGTTGTCAATTGAAATTGGACTCCCAAAGCGTATAATGGGCGGCCTAATAGATCGCCTAATATAGCACTTTAATTGCGCTGCACACTTTTAATTTTAAGGTGTGATCTATTGGACGAAACTTTATAAATTATTTGCTATCCCAAGCCTAACATACATTCCTTTTCCAAAAAATTTTTGACGCTATAGTCCAATAATCGATTGCACTTGTTCATTTTTAAGCAACTTTAATAAAGAGAATATGTACGCCGTTCGTATTAACAAAAATGAATTTAAAAAATAAAACATGGCAAAGCAATACTAATTGTGATTAAGACCTTTTCAAACTTATGTGTAATTTGAATATGTATAAGTATCCGTATGTATTTAAATTAATATATAGCGTTTGTTAATCATGAATATACAGACATATGCCAGTATATGCATTATATTACTATATATATGCATTACCTACTTTTAATTGTGTACTTACGTACAAGTGGAAATAATAAACAAACTGGAGACATAAGATCTATTGGCAGACTAATTTTTTAGTCGCTTCTGTAATTTATGAACATCGTTTCAAAATTGAACATCTCTTTCAGTCAATTTTTAAAGAAACTTCTAAGCGAATATATGACATCGTGCAAACCAATGCAACTAATAGAAATTTGTAATTATAATTAGATTTAATTGTAAATATACAAAATTTTAAATAACGATCGCAACAAATATGTAAATAAAATTAAAATATAAACATATGTAAACAAAGATATTTTATTTAAAGATTTATACAACATTTAGGTAAAGTAAAATGTCTACACGTACATACAAGTGTATAATATGATGTATTATTTAAAACAAAAAAAAAAAAAGAAATTTTAAATTGAATTTATCTTCAAGATATTTGTATAATATAAAGAATAAGTAGTTATCAATTTAAAAAATTAACACAAAGGTATTTTATCTGATCAAAATAAGAAAAATTGTTTAGTTCATTTATTAATGCATATATGTTCCCGTCTATATATTTTATTCTGAAAATCTATAGCATTAAAAATGTCATACTCACAGGATCAAACATTTATTAAGCTTGTGTATTAAAGACTAAAGTCTATGCGTTCATTTTCTTTTCTTTTCGATGACATAAAAATTGTACTAAATCATTTAAGTTTGTATTTGGAATTATTCACAGTTGCAAATCTAAATTTGTTATTCAAAATATATGCAAAAAAATCAAAAAGTCGATAAAAACATATACTAAAATAAACGAAAACTTTAACAAATTTACGAATTTTATTCTGCAATTTAGAAAGATTAATTTCATGGCTTCTTGATGTGATGCTGCGCACCTTAAATACGCAACGAAGGGACAACACGTCTTGCTCTCTCTACTCTCTAATAAAAATCTACCTTTTGCTTTCATGAACCGTCTTTCTTCTTCTTTTTGTTTCATCTTTGCAAACCGAATAATTTGGCTGCTCGTTTGTTTGTTTGTTTGTTATACTTCGCATATTTCATATTTTATACCTAAAAATTAAGATTATATAAATTTCTTAATCAAAAGTAACTCACGAAGCATACTTGCTCTTGTGCATAGTGTATCAATTTTTCCAAATGGAGAGCAAAAATTTGAGAGAAGTATTTAAAGTTTGCGCGGAAAGCCATTCCACCATTTCAATACCCAACGTTATTCATAATCATGCCAAAATTTTCAATTTATTTAGAGAAGAATTGAAATTTATTTTGAATATGTCCAGTTATTTATCCCAAAAATGTCAAAATTGACCATAACCTGTGTGATGTACTCGCAAGAAGACCTATAATAAAAAAATTGAAATCTATACATTAGATTTGTTTTATAGTTGAGACATATACCCTAAATCTGTTTAAACAAATCTTGCGTTCTATAATGTTTCAAGTCATTTTCCAAACATAAATAACCAAATTGAAACGCTTTGCATATCTTGGTACACAACTTTAGACTATCCCCGTTTAATGTGGCATATAATTTAATAAATTAGTATAATATAGGTTTTACATAACAAATTAATTGCTTTAACGATAAGAAAACAATTTTCTGATCGCATGACAAACCTAACACAGTTAAACGTATTGAACTGCAACAAAGTGGATTAGCTAAATGTGATAACTTAACCCCTTTTAATAGGCGGGAAATCGTTTAATACACATGCATATTAAGCCAATCAACTTAATAAGCCAGCAACGCTTCTGTGTAGTACTATGAACGAATCGATGAATTTCCTAAAAAAACTTATGCGAAACATTACTATATTAAATGGAAATATATTCGCTGAGCTGCAGTTTTTTACTTCAATATCTACGATTTTGAGATAATCAACCATAGAAGAAACGGACATGGATAAATCGATACCAAACCAAATCATTTATTTCCCATTAGACAAAGTGGCTGAGACCATTTTAATGCACACGGACTTTCCCAAAAACATTTTTAACTGTACAATATACAAACTAAATACCGAAATTAAAAGTTAGCGACCAACACTCTAGTTACCTTAATTCTAAAAAGCCCATAAAATTTTATGGAATAAAACACCTGTATCGATTATCAACAAACTATTGGAAGCTTTGCAATGTATTCACTAATAATGCAAATGAATTGCTCTTTATCACTATCTATTTGGCACCCCTAAAAATTCATAAATGCATAATAACAATTAATATTACTCAGTGATCACAAATCGCTTGAAGTATGGATACGCTTTACTGATCAGCATATGCGACTGCATGAAAGGGTTGCGTTCCAATAATGCAACCCCTATTAGTTTCTATACCAATAAAATTCTCCACATCCGGAACAAAACGAACCCAACCGATCGTCAGTCATGCTCGATTAAATAACATGCCGGAAATGAAGTTACCAAAACGTGATGCCCACAACCACTGATCTGTAACCAGCAAAAGGCAAACATTCCAACACATAAACTTGCATTTCACATAACCGACTTAGCAACACCAAAGTACAGATTGGTGCTTTTTTGTAAATAATAATTTTTTTCTCGCCTAACATAACTATAATGCTCTCTATATATTTCGCTAGCGAAGTTGAATTAAGTTTACAACATTTATTTATTCAAAAAACATTTTTGTTATATAATGACCAACACCGCATGAACACATTCCATTTGCGACATGAGACTATCACTGATCGGCAAAATCACAGTTAACTGGTTTGTACATGTGAAGGTTTATTATAAGAGTAAATGTTTATTTTGCCCGGATTTTTTGGTTATTTAAGTTAACTTTAGCCAAGAAAGTACGCATATGTAATCTATATAACGACGATAAGAAATTGCCAATAGAAAAAAAAAACAAGTATATCTGAAGATATATAGGAAGATCGATCGTAAATGACAAAGTTATTCCCAAAAAGCTTTGCAAAATCTCCACACACAAATAAGATAATAAACTGATTAACATAAATAAAAAGCACGCATAGAAGAGTGTTTGGATGCTTACGTATTACTCATTGTTAGCCCACAGCTAACCAACCAGTGTCCAGTAAGCGCAACGATCGAAATAACATAGTGTCAACAAAATCAAGGTAGGAATTTTTTTAACCCAATTGTTCTTCAGAATGGAATGCATTGTCCTGCAAAAGTTTGCAAAACAACTTATCAAACTGACACCAAACAAAAACCCTAAATTCCGACGAATATAAATTTCACTATTGGTGCATAAGGTTTGTAATAATAGAGTGCAATGGCAAAACCTCCTCATCTTTTTTTAAACAAAGACATTTGCGACGCGGAACAGTGATTTATAAATTTCAAACCCGTCACTTTATACAAGATATTGTTTCTTTACGGGAACAAAAAAAAAGATCGGTATTGTGTAGGTAAGTTAGTAAATGTTGAATAATTTGATTATAAGAATTTTTCTGATCATCATCGTTTTTGTTGAAACTATATTTTTACTTGCACAGTGTGAAAGAATTTAAATTATTTGCTCAATGAATTTAAAATAAGAAAGACCTGTGAACACAAAATAGCGTTATATTCGGCAGGAGCGGCATTGAAACCACTTACAATCCAGGTTATGTAGAGAAAAAAATACCATTACAAAGCTACACTTTTTTTATATATTCAAATGTCTAATATTGAATACGTGAAAGCAATATTAATCCTCTTTCAACTCTTATTCACATTTATACGCATTTTATTAACAAGTAATCCATAAATAGATCGGTTTCATATGAGTAATCAAATGAATCGGAGTGCAATGAGATTGAACGATTTATTATGTATGAGTACTCCAAGCGCAGACACCACTACAATTAATTTGGTTAAATACGATATTGAAATACACACGCACAGCCATACATGCATATTTTATTTTATTTATATGTATAATTATTATACGTGTATTTAATCTACGCACATTCAGTCGCGAATATTTGTGCATCTTAATACAATGAACGTAGATATTTAGCAAGGAAAACCAAAAGTGCATTTTACGCGTTACTTATTACTGAAATTTAACATCATTTGTGACAACCTACCCGTATCAGTAAAAATATTAACAAAAACTTAAAATAAAGATCTCCGTAACTTAGACAAGGAATATTGAAACTTGTAAGTGAGTTTCGAAACATAAATAATTATATTTTTTGGAAGTAACAAATGGCCAGTTATAGTTCACATAGTTTGTACCAAATGAGAACTGTTGTTAATTGTACGACAGTTATTTAGGTGGGTGTTATTGATAACAGTATTATACAAAAATTTATTAATTCGCGTTAATAAAGTGACAATTGCAAATGGTTATATATGTATCTTGTCTCTAAAATCAATACTTAAGCCTGTGGCCAGAGTCCTTTTGGTCACTTCTGTCATGAGGGGAATACTCTTTTTAATTTGACTCGATTAGCTTAAGACGTTTTCTTAGCAGTAAATGAATTGACTTTTGCGCTTGGTGTGCAATCATGTGTGCAGCTCATCAGCGCATTATAACTCGTAAATTTTGTATTTAATCGAGTGTTAAATTTTCTTCTATTACTTTACGTAACAAAACGAAGCTGTGCGCTCTTCAACCCTCAACACGGCAATTGAATGATTTCGACTCCTTTAGTACGATTTCAGGGTATTAAACGTGCGTTAGTTAGTCTGAAATAACAATTACTCATCAGATATGTCGTTTTCAACATCACTAAAATCGTTTGATATATTAAACGTTGGATAGTTATAATAAACTTCAAATGTGTACGAGCTTAACGAATAGTCAGTATAACACATAATTTTTACACTAACCATGAAAGTAATCCTGATTCCATTTTAAAAGTTGGAATTTAATCTTGGTCAGGATCCTAACAATAGCTAAAATTAACACAGCCTTGCAAAATTTTAACAACACAAATTTTAGATTTAAAAGCACACGTTGACACTAGCGATCGGAAGCTGCTCGTTAATTTTTTCCTATCATTTTTACGATAATATCAAAAAATATGATTCTGGTAACTATATATCTTTTTGATTATAACTGGAGGCATTGTACATATTTGCTTACGATCGGAATTTTAAGAAATTAAAAGAAACAACAAATGACGATGTGCTTAGTTTTAAAATTTATACTCTTATATTATAAATTTCCTATAATGTAAAATAGAAATTAAAAAGCCTTTTGGGTACACAGACCTGCGATTTGATTGGTTTATACTCCAACGCCGCTACTCCAATAAGCAATAATGACTGTGGACTAGTTGTAGTAGTAAATGTGGAGTGTTCAAGATAAATACTGGACAACGGAGAAGAATTGTTCAAAATTATGATTCCCCTAAAAGAATCTAAGAAAATGTTAGAGGGATGAAGTCCAAACTCCGTAACAGGTATCCTTCATAGCTGAAGCCCCGAATTTCAAGTAACCTATAAAGATAGATAAAAATGATGAAGTTCTGTGCTTATCATACCATACACACATGTCATGGATTAAATACCAATACACACCTGAATCGCTTCGCTCACCGATCTGTATCCTTTCGCTAATTTTAACACTATGGTCAGCGATCCAATATCGCTGTTCGTATCTTGCGGTATAGTGAAGAGTAGTAGCGATTGTCCAATCTGACTTATGAAAGGAAGAGGTTTATTGAAAAATTTAACTTAAGCGGAAACGCCACAAAGAACTTTAAAAGTTTCAAATTAATCGAACGCTTGTAATCTTATACCATGGCTCCGAATTATACTAAACTGCATATGACTACAGCAACGAAACTTTGTTTCTTTGTTTCTTAATACGTTCGCACTAACGCTCTTCTTTATATTATTATACTTTACCATAATTATTTTTACGACAGCTTCTGTGAACAAATATATATTATCTTTACCTATAATAAAGTATATAGAGAAACGTATATGTAAATATAACCACTAATGCCTAGTAAGGTATACCTAGTAAGATATGTGCATAACGATGTATGTTCATCGTATACACAACTTACTAAAGAAAGTGAAGTAAAATTTTTAATCTTTTTCGCCGACGTGAGTGTGTTTTCAGGACAGATATATTATTCAAACTTATTCCTAGTGCAAGGAACAAATCCGCCTGAGTAGTCGGGTAAGTAAGAACAGCGACTGCCAAGTCAGTGTTCGAGAGTTCAAGTCTTAAGTGCGGTAAAGTTTTCATTGGTCGTATCTGTAGTGAATTCTCAGTCGATAAACGCATAACTGTTATCGACTGGGTACGTACTCACTGCGTTGCGGCGATCACCTTCCTATCTCTTTCTCTTTCCTCCTCTTCCTTCTGGCCATCACCGTATTACACGAAGAGTGAAATGACTGAATGAATGAATTTGAAAACACACCTTGTATTTTAAAAAAATAATAGATTTTCAACTTTCAATTAATTGTCTGATACATGTGCGTGTAAAAAAAGAACTAAGAATGATATATGTCAAAGTTTCTCTACTGAATTATGCATACATATAATATGTATGTGTTGTGTATGTACATGAGTATATGATCGTTGGATACAAACCTAAGAAATAGTCCAATTCCTTTCGATTACTAAAGTTGCTGCTATAAATTCACAATGTAAACTCGTGATCCATAACGGCAGCTTGTTATGCAACTTCTAATCTAAATTACTACTTTTTGATTTCTAATATAAAACTTATGTTAACATTTTTAGAAAAATCGTGGACGTGCATATTGATAAACGACGGTTCAAATGAATAATTTCACGGAAAAACAATTTTCAATCACTCTGTACTTCATCTTACTTTATCAATAATTAGAAACAATCAGATGGTATTCTACGGTCCTAATAGAATTTCGGAATCTTTTGCATACTGACTTAATCCAATTTATTTAAAAAAAAGAGGGTGTCTCAACATTCCTTTCTCAATACTCAATCAGTAGACGTTTTCTGGGTAAATATAGCCAAATCTTTTCAAAATCCTAAGAAAATCAACAATATCTACTGTTCATGATTAGCGTGCGGACATGAAACAAAAGTAGCGTAAAGCCATCCTTCAATGGTATAACAAAATCATGGACTAACAATTCGCTTTAATTGCGTCACCCCTTGAAAATATATGGTGAGTTACTTAGAACGCGTTTATTACATTCCATGTTATGCTATGTTACAAAATAAGTCATTCAAACCATATTCTTCTCTCTTTATTATTAATTATAAAACACATCCTCAAAAATGTCGATAAAAAGTAGAAATCAAACATTACATGTATTATATTTCGGAAAACTTTCCAACTTTCTAATTGACGTATCACCTAGTTATGTTCACTGTTCCAATTGCTTGGAACCGTACCATAACATTGACGTCTTATCTGCAATCGTTGACGAGCAATACGCTTTCAAATTATGCCAAACAATATATTACATACAATAAAATCGAGCAATTTGTATTTAGCTCAGACGATTCTGGGTACATCAGCAAGAAGATATATTTTCATTTTAGGACCATGTTTGTGAGGCGCAAAGACATGCCGCTGGCGTCACGTAGATAAATCACGATCGTTATCAAAGTGAAATTTGTACTCGGTGATGGACGTACTGACCCACCTCTCTTTAAAAGTAAGTTCTACATTTATTATTAGTTTGCTTAAGTGATGGGTATTTAATATTCGTCACAAGTCGAATATAGCCTTTTGACTTGTTTCTGCTTGATTTTTATCCCCTAGTATAATTTTGCTTTTCACACCACAGGAGCTGCGGTAATAGATCCGAAGCTTGTCGTTGACATATATCACTAACAAAAACAAATTTTTAACAGCGATGACAACCAAATAAGTGCAAGACGAGGGTTACACATTTACATGCGTCAATAGCTTCAGTCGTTAGTTGCTGAATTTGATTGTAGTATGAATGCATAAATAATTTTTGCTGATTCGATAGAATTTCACAATTGCGGCTCATAAAATCACAGCGGGTATAACGATACAACAACTAACCCAAAATGTGGCAAAAATTAGATATCATTGCAATTATTGCAATTGCTTGAATTGTTCTGAAATTGTAATTGTATTTTGCGTTAAATAACTTATAAGAACTTGTAACACTTAAAACAAGTGTAGTGTGGTAAGTGCTGCTCGTAAGAATATATCTATAGCATAAATCTTTTAAAGTAATGAGTTTTTTCATTTTCTTATGTCTAATCTGACTTGCTTTTTCCCCTTAAATGTGCTTCACGAAATTATTTTGGATTAAAAACATTTGATTGTGAAATTTTTATTATTATTGTAATTTATTTGAACCAAAGAAATAAATTCTAGGTCTAAAAAAATAGGATGAGCACAAGCAAACAAGACTATCAGTTCCTCTTTTTTTATAAATGTGGAAATATTTGACATCATTATCAATATCCTCCTTCTTTGGCATGTATACAACCCGAAGTATGAAAAATTTATCTTGAAATGAACTACGCCTTCAGACAAATATGTATACATACATTAAAATCGACGATTTTTAAAGTATTGTGGACACGTCAGTACGCTGGTTAGAATCAATTCTGGAGAAATAAGAAATCAAATCAGATACACACGCTTACATTGAAGAAAGTCCTTCGCTCTGTAATCGCTCTGAAGAACGGTATTGACAGTATGTAAAATACGCGGGCTTACATATGCAACAAAAATTGACGTGGGAGAAACATAAGAAAGCAAAACCTCCTGCCAAAACTTGAATTTAAAATAACCATTCCCTTCTATTATTGCTACATCTTTATCCGTCATCAGGGCAACAAGTTAATTTAAAGAATAAAAGCGTTGTATTTTATACAAAAATATTTTTATATCTGATTTGAGGTATTGAATACAGGTATGGGAAATAGTCAGATTCCACATACGCCTTCGCTGTATACCATACGTTGCATTTTAGAATATTTGATTTTTCGAAGCTGCCAGCGTTTAATTATTGACAATTGCGTTTCAATTTCATTGTCCAGACGATGGCGTGGCTAAACCGCCAAAAAATTACGGATATATTATATATATATGTAGTTTTTTCCGATCATTCATATATATTTTTAAATGTTGTAGGTAACCTTATTGAAAGGAATTATTTATTATTTGAAAAAAATTTGTGGAAAGTTATTATCAAAATTTGAGTTCAGAGTAACAATTGAATGTTGACGTAAAAGCACATTTTACAAAAGATAAGTCCAAGAGCAAAATGTCCCAGACATACAAGAAAGAGGACTCTGAACTGATATCGAAGTGTCGAACGTGGATTTCACAGATATTTTATACAAAAGTACCAAGCCTGCTTTAATACAGTTATACTAATATTATAAGTAGCCTCTATTTGTTGGTAAGTTGGACGAGCTAAAAGTTTTATTTGACAAGTCCAACTCAAAATAGCACACATTGAATGCCAATAGTTCATATAGTCACCAAAATCTATGGTTAGATCTGTATCAGATTTATGTTTTCAGCATACGGCAATCAAACACTGAATAAGTGTGTTACCAACGCTCAATTTATAATACACCCGATTTAGAACCTACCCTACAGTATAATAATCGATTGCATCAGGTACTAATAGTATGTACATACCGTTATAAATAATTTTGATTATGAACGCATTAAGAGTTCCGCATTTGGTGCGATAAAAGTGTTATATATGTCATCTAATGTTATAGTACATCTTCGAATGGAACATGAGCATTGTATGGGAGGCAAATTTAACAATGAACATCGTCTTTCTAACACAGTTTATGCTAAGACCAAATAATTCGAATGATTCTGAACAAACAGTAAACAGTTTTAAAAGTTTATTATTTATTGCTTAGTATAATAATACTTAGTGGAAGTTATGATAAGTTTTGTTAAGCAGTTATTAGCGAAAATTTTCGCTTTGTACCAAGCTTATATTGTCACCAATTCATCGAAAACTTCTCCGTCTATATTATATGGGTTGAACAGTTTTACCTTCACACAAATTTATGCTCTTCTTTATAACTTTAGTGGAAACACAACATGATTTCTGCTAGATAACATGACAGAGTGAAAGATTTATTTTTGTTTTAGCCGAATCTTAGATACCCTCTATCATAAATAAAGATGTAAAAACAATAAAATCTGTTTTGAGAATGGGGATTATTATTCCACCTAAACTAACGATCTTAATAAATATTTGCATTATATTTTAAAGCGATATTGGCATAGGGCTTGTAATTCATTAATCATAATATTTTATAATTTTTTTTTAAGTTTCACTTCTTTTAATATGATATTACGTATGAAAAGTTAGTACAAAAACAAGTGCGCGAATTTTGGGGAATGATAAAAATAATTTGTGAAAAGACTTATTGACTCACATTACTAAATCGCTGATAATAAATAATGCATTACGGGATCTTGAATGCGTACTTATGAATGCTAGAAACGCGACGGCAAAAATGTTATAAAACTGTGTCATTATTCGATTGTATATAAAAAAATGGATGAAGGAAGAGAAACATATACTTGCATACATACGCACGGAATTATACTTGCAAACATACTTAACGACGCAAGTTTACCATTAAATACAAGTGCTAAAGAGGATTATGTAAATAAACTTACAGAACAAAAGCGTTATGCGCGTAACGGTATTTCAGCTTAAATAACAGAAAAAAATATATTGTGTTATAAAGAGCAAGAACAAATTACTATTCAGCATATTTGCATATCGTTTTTATACTAGAAACTTCAACTAATACCAGAACAAATTTGTTGCCAATAAATTTTGTACTGTTTTTAAAAGAAATATTATAATTTCGCGAGCTTACAGTTCAAACTAATACCAAAAAACTTACATATAGAGTTAAGGGATATGTCAAAAATTATTTTTAAAATAAAGTACAGCACAGCGAAATGTCTTTTTATGCTTGTCGAAAGAGGAGGAGCATATAGTAATCCTTTATATTCCTTGTTTGTGACATGCAAATCGCTGAACGCCCAAAAAAAACATAAATATTATGTGTCGGAAGATGCCTAACGCACCAATCAGAGCGAAACTCATCTATCAAATATTTAAATAATCAAAGCTACAAATTTTCAAACACAGAAGCTGAAATTTTGTTGTACCGCTAGTAGCAAATTTCATAACCTTTCTTTTTTAAAAAAATTATTTTCATAAAAAGTATTAAAATTTTTGGTTATATTTCAACAATAGATAGAGAGTTTACTATTGACAATTTACTTCAGGTTGGTGACATTAGCCCCAAAGCCCTAACCAAAAACAATCAATATATTGCTAACCCTTTTTTACTCAACTTAGCGAGTCATCTGTTGTTGATTTGCTGACTCACAGAGGAACAAGATATTTCTAATACATTTACTCAATTATTTCAAAAATATTCTTAAATTATACTGCTGCAACTGTCCAAAATACTTCTAAAGATATTTATAAATTATTTCTACGATAAATATGAACAGTACTAGAAACAATTGGAAAACCTTTTGGTACGTTTGTTTTGATCATAAGCTTAAACATTTAAGTGGAAAAGGTTGATAGAAGTCTCACCACCAACACATATAAATAGAAATGATTCCGTTCAGTATTAAAATGTCACAGGTAAATTGAACAGCCGGTGCTTTTTTATGCAAAAATAAATAGTGATACCTTATTCCTTATTTCTCACCACCTAAGTCAGGAAAATTGAATTAAAGTGATTTTGCTTCTTATTTATTAGTTAACTTGTTCAAAAGTAGAACCACAAAGAAAACTCCTTACATATAATGATAAAAACGTATCCGTCAAAATTAGGTGTCTGTATGCATTCTGTATTTATGTAAAGTCTTGTCGCCCGTGCACTAAGATATAATCAAATAAAATTTTTAAATGAAAGTCGTTACTTACGTACCATTTAAGTACTTTAAAAAAGATACAACAAACCATCTACTTTAGTTCATTGCATTCGGTAAGCATATACCAACAAACAAATAAAATAAACAAAATCTTATGGGGAAAAACCTATCAACGCTTTTTGCATAAAGAAATTCCTATATAGATTTAACCATTCAAAATCATTTTGTTATTTTTAATTCTTAAATAATAGCGCAATTGAGACAATTTAGGTAGAAAGCCCCAAAAAGCAAAGTGTCCAACCCTAAAAAATGATTCTCACAAGATGTGCAACAGATCTTACCAACCATTTAAAGAACAAAATGCTACATTTTTTATTTATTGTCATCTAAATTTATTCGAAACTAACCAAAAGAAAAGAAAGACCTACTTACCTAAGCCCACGCGTAGTGCTGTGCTACAAGAGAATAGTCAAGTGTTTTCGCAAGACTCGGTTTTTTCCCTCATTTTGTTTACAAATTTGCGTCTGTTCCAAATTGTTTGCACGCACTAAATAAATTTTATTTTCCTACAAGGCTCTCCTTTTTGCTTAAATGGAAGTGTACTTTCAAATTAAACGTTGTTTTTCGTTGAACGCATTAAAGCTTCGATAAAATGACAATTTCTTAATTTTACTCAAATTAAGAAAGATTGTGCATTGAAAGCACTTGCCAAATCTCATTTATCCCCGATAGTGCGAGTAAAAATCACGTATTAAATTCTACATTCACAATGCAAAAGAATCTTTTGCCTTTCTTATATATACTATTTTTTGCTCAATATAAGTTAAAAATAGATTGAAATTTTGATTGAAGTAGATATTATTAGATATATAGATGGAAATAGATATAAATCGAATGTCGATTGAAACTGATTTAAGCAAAAAATTATTAAGAAGTACTTGGAGTGATCTCTCAATTTTATGGTTTTATAAATTTGAACGTTTGTATATTTTTTACTTTTTTTTGAATTTACCTACCAAAGCAAGTGAAAATTAAAAAAGGTACGGAAAAATAAACCGATCGAACTATGGTAAGATCAAAAGCTTTTTATAAAGTACTTTTGTAGAACGGTTAACTGGGAGAAATAAAGATAGTTGGAGATAAAACTTTGAAGTCAAATTAAGCAAATTAAATTTCTTCACCCAATATATTTATGGAAATGATTATATGGACAAGAAGCTATCTTCGATATCACTGGAGAAATCCTCACAAGTAAGCGAATTACTGAAATGTAGGGCTGCGGTATGACTAGGAACATAGACTTTTCATTCCATTACTGAGTCAATTACAAGTAAATAAATACACAACTCTCGTAGATGATACTACAGAAGAGAATATTTCAAAACAATTTTTGGCTAAACTTTTCGTAATCATAGAAAAATGTTTTTTTTTTTATTCATATTTTCTTATAATAGGCATGGCGTGCAAGAAAAAAAGACTTTCACCTCATTCTACGCATTACGGTTTTCAGCAGGAATGGAAAATATATACTATTAAATTGGCAAAAAGTGATAAAACAATATAAAACGTAAATCGGTCGGCATCAAATTCTTGCGCTGTACGCTGTCATA